>JACXGM010011855.1:0-12097 GCA_016801145.1 Umbra pygmaea
TGAAATTATTTGGCCCTGAGTAAGAGTGAACTCTCTCTCTCTCTCTCTCTCTCTCTCTCTCTCTCTCTCTCTCTCGTTCTGGGCTATCAGGCTATCAGTATATTCTCTTTCTCAATGGTCTCCCAGGTATTCAGTCTATGGGCAGCTCGTCATCCAACCTCCAGAGCAAACTCTTTCATCTTGGTGGAGGGGATTTTGCAGATGTGTCTCTTAATTGTGGGAGATGATGATGAAGTATGGTGCCAAACAGGATCTAGAGTGGTTTTCCAGTTTTCCTGCATAAGATAATCACCAGGAGGTAGATGAAAAATAAAAGTATCAGCATGAGGTAGATGAGCAAGAAGATAATCACCAGGAGTTAGATGACCAATAAGATATTCACCAGGAGGTAGATGACCAACAGCATAATCACCAGGAGTTAGATGACCAATAAGATAATCACCAGGAGGTAGATGACCAATAACATAATCATCAGGAGGTAGATGACCAGTAAGATAATCACCAGGAGGTAGATGACCAATAACATAATCAGCAGGAGGTAGATGACCAATAAGATAATCAACGGGAAGTAGATGACCAACATGATGATATCCAGGAGGTAGATGACCAATAACATAATCATCAGGAGGTAGATGACCAGTAAGGTAATCACCAGGAGGTAGATGACCAATAACATAATCAGCAGGAGGTAGATGACCAATAAGATAATCAATGGGAAGTAGATGACCAACATGATGATATCCAGGAGGTAGATGACCAACAAGATAATCAACAGGAAGTACATGAGCAATAAGATGATTACACATATCTTGGAGCTTCAACCTCCAATATAAATTAGTGCTGGCACTGAAGTATGATTGAAAAGAAAAAGAGCAAAACAGGTGTGAAAGAGGAATTAATGGCAAACTTTTGGATGATAAAAAAATGATTTCAATAATAATAATTGTGTATTTATTTATTTATTAATTATTACATTTCTCCCCTCCCAATGGGTCTTTTCCGATTTTCCCACTAATCCTGCCACGTCGGCAGCTCCGCAACCCCTTTCGACAGATGCGGGATGGTGAATGGCGCTCACATGGTTAATCCAACCACATGTCGCCAATTCTTCGCACTGCTCATCCAACACAGAAGCATTTAGTCAGTTCATGCATGGGATGATTGACATTCACTAACAATACTTCCACAGTCAAATTTACAGGCCCCTGATCTGAACACAAGGGGTTGTTGGAGAGCAACTTGGCAAGGTAGATAATCCGACTTATCTATCCCAAATCACTGGCAGTGCAATGCCAATTTTCAACACAAATATTTGTCACATGCTCACTTCATAACTGCTGCCAGGTTAATTTTGACAATTCATTAATGCTCAGTTGCTACTACTACCAATGACAATTTCCCACTGCCTCACTTGATACATGTGTAAATACTGTAACTCCTGTACACTTCCCTTTTGACCCTATTCTTGTATCAACTGCACACTTTGTTTTATGGAAAGTTGACAATAGAGACACATTTCCATTGTTTGCTTTAACATATAGAAAAAAAATCCATATCTAAATAAATCTTTGTTTTCCATGCAGGGTCATTAATAGAGAGCTCAGGTCCAATGACAAACATAGCAGCCCAATTACCCCACCTCACTCAGCACCATATTAACCTTTCCCCCACTCCCTCTGAGTCTTAAGTGTTCCAGTGGACCAGCAGTGAGGAGTTTACCCACCTGGCCCACAACGTCACTAAGATCAGGCTTTGTTTTGTTTGTATTGTATAGAACCAGTGTTGGGTAAAGTTGCTTTTCTAGTTACTTTTTAGTTACTTGCTGCGTTCACAAGTTTTGGGAAGTCCCTAAATAAGACAAAATGATAAGGTATATGGAGTTCATGTCTTACTGGTGACCATGATTGGTATTTTCTTTACTTTATTCTATTTGTTTTATAGGTCACTGTTAAGATATGAACCCCATTTACCTGTTCATTTTGTCTTAATTAGGGACTTCCCAAAATGTGTGAACTCAGCAAGTAACTAAAAAGTAACTACAAAAGTAACTTTACCCAACACTGTATAGAACATCTACATATATCCTCTTGGTGACATCATACGCAGGCATGGACTTAACTTCCACTGCTATGCTGATGATATTCAAATCTATCTTACCACCAGCTCTGAAAGGCCATCTCTGCCTGACTCACTCACTGCATGTATCAGGGACATCAAGCATTGGATGTCCCTGAATTTCCTCAAGTTAAATGACAAGAAAACCGAGATAATAGTGATTGGCTCTACTGCCTTAGTCAAAAGGATGGACCAGTCATTTGATATTGATGGAATTCACTATATGCCTTCGTCATCAATTCGTATCCTTGGTGTCATATTCGATTCAACTCTATCTTTTGGCTCTCAAATCTCTTCACTAGTTAAAATCTATTTTTTCCATCTTCGTAACATTGCTCATCTACGATCCTCTCTCGCTTTAGCTGATGCTGAAACTTTAATTCATGCATTAATCACATCACGCCTGGACTATTGCAATGCCTTATTTCTTGGTCTTCCCAAAAAACTCATTGCAAGATTACAGTACGTTCAAAACTCTGCAGCTAGAGTGCTCACTTCGACTAGGCGCTCTGCTCATGTTACACCTTTACTTCATGAACTTCACTGCCTACCTGTGGCATCACGCATCAACTTCAAGGTATCACTGCTAACATTTAAAGCATTAAATGGTCTTGCCCCTCAATATCTGTCTGACTTACTCCACCCTTACTGCCATGCCCGGTCCCTTAGATCAGCTGAACTCGGTTTATTGTCCATCCCTCGTTTCTGGTTGTCTACTGTAGGTGGAAGGTCATTTAGTGTTAATGGTCCTAAATTATGGAACTCGCTACGTCCCACACTACGTAATACCTCATCCATGGCTATAGTCAAGACCCAGTTAAAAACATATCTATTTAACATGCATTTTGTATGACGTGATTATTTGTATCCATGTGACTGTAATGTATGTCTGAGTGTCTGGGTGTTTTGTAATGTATAATGTAAAGCGGCCTTGAGCTATGGAAAGGCGCTATATAAGTAAACCTTCTTCTTCTTCTTAGAAATTGAAATGCTATAATATTAATTGGTGATAGCCTTTCATGAAAAGCTATGTGAAAAGTAATATTACGTTGATGTGAGGATGTGGTCTCAAAATGATGTTCTCTTTAGTTATCCATTTCTATATCACTGCATAAATGCTAGAATTTGTTGAAGCTACATGGTATAGTTTAATTTGTGTATTTAGAATAACAAAAGTTTACCCAACCTGACTCAAGTCAAAGCTTGATTGAATCCATAAAAGTTTTTCTGATCATTATGCTATTTTCCTTTCTTTATTTGGTGTAAGAGAATGTAGCTGTTAGCATGTAGCTGTTAGCATGTAGCTGTTAGCATGTAGCTGTTAGCATGTAGCTGTTAGCATGTAGCTGTTAGCATGTAACAGTTAGCATGTAGCAGTTAACATGTAGCTGTTAACATGTAGCAGTTAGCATGTAGCAGTTAGCATGTAGCAGTTAGCATGTAGCAGTTAGCATGTAGCAGTTAGCACGTAGCTATAAGCATGTAGCTATTAATGAACTTTATACTATTTTCCTTTCTTTAGTATGTGTAGGAGAATGTAGCTGTTAGCATGTAGCTATTAGCATGTAGCTGTTAGCATGTAGCAGTTAGTATGTTGCTGTTAGCATGTAGCGGTTAGCATGTAGCTATTAGCATGTAGTTGTTTACATGTAACTGTTAGTGTGCAAGTAGTAGGGTAAAATATATAGTATATTCTATCAGAGAATAGTGTTTGAGATAGGGGAGATTATACTCTTTTAGAGTTCCAAAAGGGATTGTTGACTGTCCTAGGAAATATGTTATGGTTTCCAGAAGAACCAATGTTGGTTCTGTGTAGAATTTAGTGGTGCAACGGATCGTCATTGATCCGTGATCCGTTTAGATCAATACCTTCGGTTCGGGCACACACGTGATCCGCGGATTGATTTCTGAAAAAAAAAATGCAATTAATCAGACCGGGCTGAAGCCATCACAAACGCTATCAGTGTGTTTATAGGTGCAGACATGAGGCCATATTCGGTTGTGCAAAAGTAGGACTTTAAGCACATGCTGAAAGTGTTTGAGCCACGTTACGACATCCCATCGCATACGGGACATACTAAAACGCTTGATGTGAAAAAGCTTAACGTGGTTTTAATGTACCTAAACAATGGTTAATCATCACCAAATTTCTCATGGCCATATCTTGTTATGATCACTTAAGCCTGTCAAAATAACTAAACCGAAATCCAACGATTAAAGAAGTAATCTCACGTTAAAGTGTTCTTCTTCATTGGCTCCTATGGCGAGGAAAAGGCTTAACGTGATTTAATGTACCCAAACAACGATCAATATTAACCACATTTCTCTCTCATATTGCTCATCATAACCACTGAAAATTATAAAAACAACTAACCCAAATTACAACTATATTTTTTTTATTTATTTTGCTGATCCGGAAAATGATCCGATCTGTGAATTTTTTGATCCGTTGCACCCCTAGTAGAATTAGATTGATATTTTAGTCCTTTAGCAAGCCCTATTTATTATCCAAAGAACTGTAAGAAATCTACACTCTTAAAGGAGAATTCCGGGCGATTTCAACCCGTAGCTGTGTTGTTAGAAAATTTGTAGTGCTGTCAATAGGAAACAAACTCAAACAATCTGTGTTGCCAACACCGTGCTATCCTCCTGCTCCAGTTTACACTGAAATGGGGCAAGTTTTAAAATGTGCTTTTAGCCTCTTAACATTTTCGAAATGCCATTACATTACAAGTGCATAGCCATGTGCAGTGTTTCCTTCAGAGTGAACACAGTGATCTCATGTGAAAGAATTGCTAATAAGTTGTGATAAATCAGCCAGTGCACATACCTCTTTGTATTTCCGGTTTTCTGGTAAAGTCCACTCTAAACTCATACAATCCAATATTCCAAAAGGTATTTTTTCCACAAAAAAACGATTGCCGTGGTTATGTCCATAGACTACTGTATGTAGCAACATTGATCAACTGTAACCTGACACTATAGTAGATTTCCTAGTTATAATAATTAATAGAGCAATAATCATTATTCAATATTAAGATCGATGTCTAAAAATATACCATGGAAAAATGAACGCATCTGTCAGCTTAAGAGGGAATGCCGTAAATCAGAGCATTTATGGAGAAAAATTAAATTAACTGTTCACCGTGAGATTCTTTTGTTTAACATCTCAGAATATACAAAAACAATGCGCTCTGAAAGACAACAATTCTATTCTAAAATTATTAACGAAAATTTAAAAAATCCAAGAATATTTTTCTCAACTGTAGATCGGGATTTAAATAACAAACCATATAATTGGCTAGACCAGCCCTCGGTAACTATGTGTGAAGATTTTGCCATGTTTTTTATAATAAAATAACACAGATCGGATCTGCTATTGATCATACCGATAATTTTCCTATGGATGAATTGGGAAGTTATCCAAACCATAAAATGGAAATACTCAGGACAGTTAATAAAGAAAATCTTATACAAAGTATTTCTCAGATAAATTCCTCTTACAGCTATCTTGACCATATACCAACAGTATTTTTTGAAGAGGTATCACACTGTTTGATAGACTATGTCCTTGATATTGTTAATTGTTCCCTGGAAACAGGCATTTTTCCGAATGCTTTTAAATGTGCTGTTGTGAAGACACTTTTAAAGAAACCAAAGCTTGATTGCTCTCTCCTTAATAATTAAAGAATTTCTAACATATCATTTCTAAGTAAGATTCTAAAAAAACTTGTATTACAGCAGCTTAATAGTTTTTTAGATACAATATTCGGGAGAAATATCAGTCAGGTTTCAGACAAGGTCATAATACGGAAACAGCTTTACTAAAAGTAGTAAATGATCTGAGATTAAATGCAGATAAATGCAATGCCTCAGTGTTAGTGCTTTTGGATATAAGTGCAGCATTTGACACAGTTGATCATTGTATTCTGCTTAACAGTTTGGAAAAACTTGTCAATCTCTCTGGTAATGTTTTAAATTGGCTCAAAACATATATAACAGAAAGGAACTTTTTAGTTAACATAGGTGACTGTATATCATCAGCTCTTGGGCAGCATAATTAAGGAATACGACATGAATTATCATCTTTATGCTGATGATATACAGTTACACATCTCAATCAGCAGCGGTTGGTGGATCTTAATTGGGGAGTACGGGCTCGTATTACGCTCGGGGCCGGAGTGAATGGAATGGTGCGCAACACACAAAACCCAGTGTGTAAAACAAAAAAACACTGGGTTTTGTGCGTTGCGCATCATTCCATTCACTCCGGTCCCGAGCGTAATACGAGCCTGTCCTCCCCAATTAAGATCCACCGACCGCGGCTGATGATCTCAGTTGAGTTAGGAGATGCTGTTGTATTAGAGAGGCTGGCTGATTGTCTGTCCAGTATCCTAAAGTGGATGAACAATTTTTTTTTTAATTGAATGAAGACAAAACTGAAATTCTTATTCTAGGCCCAAAACATGAGCGGGAGAGGATAGAGGCTGGATTGGGTCCCCTTGCCCTACAATCTAAGAAAAAGGTAAAGATCCTAGGTGTCACTTTGGACTGCGATTTGAGTTTTAAGTCTCATATTAATCAAGTGTCAAAAACTTGTTTCTATCTTCTGACAAATATAGCCAAAATTTGTCATTTTTTATCTTTGGATGAAGCCAAGAAACTTATTCATGTTTTTATTTTCTATCATCTTGATTATTGCAATGCTATGTACACTGGCCTACCTAAGGGTACAATATTGAAGCTACAATTGATACAAAATGCTGCAGCCAGAGTACTAATGCAATGAAAAAGGAGAGAACATATTACACCGTTGTTAATGGAATTACATTGGCTACCATTTAATCAAAGGATCGATTTTAAGGTTTTTTTATTTGTTTATAAAACTCAGCACAATTTGGCACCTTCATACATTTCAGACTGTTTGTCAATGTTTTCCAAATCGTAGATTAAGATCCTTTAATGCTAATCATCTGGCACATTACCCAGTTACTTATAAACGATCTGGTGGTGCTTCTTTTAGCCACTATGCTCCAAAAATGTGGAACTCTCTACCAAATGAAGTGAAAGAGGCTACTAGTATTCATATTTTTAAAAGGCAGCTTAAGACATATCTTTTTTTAAGGTGCTTTTCAGTAGAACAATACTATGTGAAGTTAGGTACAAGTTTGTTATTTTACCTCCTATTTATTAGTAATTATTTTATATTGACATTGTGTGAACTAGTTTTTATGCCTGTAAAGCACTTAGCGTTGCATCCCATGTATGAAAAGTGCTATATAAATAAATGTTTATCATTATTATTATTATTATTATTATTATTATAAAACGTGTAATACAGCTGATATAAAATTGAGGAAATAGGCAGTGAAAATGAGAAACCCATGTTGCTGATATCAACAATTCGAATCTATGAATCCTGGGAACAATTATGCAGCAAAGATTGAATTTATACAAGATTTTGAGAATGATTTGGGGAATTATGAAGAAATTGATTCACTGTAGAATACAGATGTCTCTTGGAGACAAAAGGGCTGACTTTGTTTGACTAGGAGGCCTTGAGGCTCACCGCATGCGGCCAACTGTGTTTAAATGTAAATCCTATTGGGGAAGCAATCCTGAAATCTACTTCGAAGAACCGGAGACTTTACATACAGTAATTTGGCTTTCGCCAATTGTTAGAGAAAAGTGCATCCCTTGTCAACCTATCATTGGTGGGTTTGGATTCAAAATGTTAAAGAATTAACCAATAAGGAATATGTGTTTTCTAATATAAAAAGGTAATGTGAAGTGAGTTCTGGGAACTTTCCTCTATAGACATAATCCATCTTTAACAAGTTGCCTTCTAACAATTAAAGTCGTTGCTCCTTATACACATACTCTTTGGACTCTGAGTTAATTAATAATTGGCTAAATGCATTAAAATACACAACAACACCACTACTTTGCCTTCACAGCTCCAACAGTTCAGGAGTTCAAGAGTTTTCGCGCATGCACATAGGTAATATGCAACAGTGGAGACACCGCGAAATCAGACAGGACCTGGAATAGCGTACAGATGGAGCTTGGAGTTAGATCAGGAGGAATTTGAGAAAATGGTTAGAGTTTGTGCCTTTCCAAATGGTAGGAAACCAAATGAAGATATATTTGTGCTTGAGCTTTTACCATCTACCTCTCCGCAACCGGGAGATTTTACAGTTATGGCTGGTTGCACTTCAGCTTGATGTGCAAACTCCCTTACGAACTATGGACAAAACCCCGGAAAATCTTTTTTTTTGTGGAAAGAACACGTTTCGGAATATTGGATTATATGAGTTTGACTAGTGTGGACTTCACCGGAAAAAAACAGCACTCTTTTTTCTAACAACGAAGCTATGTATTGAAATCGCCCGAAATTCTCCTTTAATAAAATAATCCAAAAACGGTTCTTCATTTGTCCTCATACGAGAACCCCTTTATGGTTCCTTGAATAACTTATTTTGGTTCCAATGAGCACCCATTTTGGTGACATATAGAAACCTTTTGCAATACATTTAGAATCCTCAGTGGAAAAAGTCCTATATGCCTACAGTATGTATTGTTCTATACTGTATGTAATCAGAATTGGTTCTCACTGGATCCAAAAAGGTTAGTTCTTAGAACCATAAAAAAGGGTTCCCCTATTTTTAAGAGTGTTTGAAGCCTTTGATGTCTGTTTTTAATGGTGGTATTCACTAAGCAGTTCTATTTTCAGCTCATCCAATCAC
Organism: Umbra pygmaea; assembly: GCA_016801145.1. Taxonomy (NCBI): domain Eukaryota; kingdom Metazoa; phylum Chordata; class Actinopteri; order Esociformes; family Umbridae; genus Umbra; species Umbra pygmaea. Next base: position 8,862 of record JACXGM010011855.1, read on the forward strand.
AGTTGTTCAATGTGAACTTTAAATGTTTGAATGTTAATGAGGCTTGACACTTAGAGTGAGACTAATGGAAGGAAGGCTGTCCAGGAAAGATTTGACCCTAAAATTGAAACCCAACTCTCAGAAGGGAGAGTAGTACTCAGCATTGCGCAGGATCACATCTGCTTCTGGATGAAAACAGGTTTGCTGAATTACTTCTAGGTATTACGATAATTACAGCCCCTAGTGCTGCCCAGGAAGAGTGCAGACAATGTATTTTGCACTCTAGGTAGTTTTAGGAACCAGCTAACTAGAGAACTAACTAGGTTGGGAATCAAGCTAACATTACATAAGATGTAATTTGAGGTTTCCAGTTTTATAGCCTATCCTTACAGTGGTACTTAACCGAATTAGTAAATTACATTTGTACAGGGGCAAAATATGTGAACCCTTCAGATTTAACTGGATTTCTGCATTAATTTGTCATACAATTGAATGAAATCTTCACCGACGATAGAACAGTAGATAAGTACCGGTAGATAAGAATACAAAAGGAAACTCATAAAGCTGGAAAGCATTAAGAAAGTATGTCTAAAAGCCATGATATTGATCAGTCAACAGTTAAACAAATAGTCTATGAATAGAGAAAGTTCATCACTTTTGCTACTTTCCCCAGGATTGGCAGTCCTGCAGAGATGACTGAAAAAGCACAGCACAGAATGGTCAATGATGCTGAAGGATAATTTCAGAGTAAATAAAACAATTTGATATAATACTTAAACACGTTACCCTAGAGTGATTTATCTCATATACATTGCTTTTCTGAGATTTTTTCCGAAAACAGACGAGAGTACAGTTTGGGGACTTCTGTATCAGATTTCACTTGAAATTCTACAAGGTCCAGAATTCAATGCGAACTTTGTGCCTGTTGGTTGCTTGGGTGATGTCGAATGTTGTGTAAGGATTTTGTCCTGCACTCTACTAATAATACAATTATTAAATCTCAACAAATCAATCGACATCTAGATTACCTATTTAGTTTCAAATTCATACAGCCTTGGCAAATCCATCATTTCTAATTTGACAGCCTATTATCCAAATATTTACAAAAGTAGTATACACATCTAGTTATTCTATTCGGCTATCATCGCATTCTAAAAGGTAGTAATTCACATCATTTCTACACAAACAAATCCAACGATAATGCGAACAAATTCCTTAATGTAATGAATAGAACGTTTCCAAAAGAACTAGGTCCATGTGAGCATCGAACATCGGATGATCTAAGAAACAGATGTAATATTCTTCCTGGCGGGAGATGGTTGAATGCAAAATTGTATCTGTCCCATTCTTTACCACAAAATACTTTCTGTTTCTATTGTCATTGAGATCTCGACACGTGGCCACTTCTATAACAGCGGCTAGATAGATTCAACTGATAAAAAAGTTCCTGCCTTTCCTGCATCTCATCCTCACTCTATTCCAGCTCAATCATGTATGATTGGATAATGTCATTCAATAATAATTGATCAAAGTTGTCTAGCTCTACAGGTATTTCGTCCATATTTGAAAAAATGTCCCTCAAACTCTCTCTTATTTAGGTACATATTCAAAGGAAGAATGTATTCTCAAACTAACTATGAAGTTTTATTATTCAATCAACTCAATTCAGGGGTGGGACCAAAAAGATAAGGAAGTCAACTAAGTGTATCCCCTGAAGTTTTCAAAAATCACTACAGTGACATAACTGTAGTAACATTTTGAAACTTATGGTGGCTGATTTAGGAACTTCAGAACGCATTGAGATGTTTTTAGTGACTTTCATGTCCGGAAGGGTAAAACGATTTTGAGGTGTTTGGAGGTGTTTAGGGGTCTGGAGTGTTCCTTTTAGAACAATAATAGTGTCAGCTAAATACAGAACCCTCAGTAACATGCTCATTTCTCATTTGACGAGTCTATGATATGTAAAACACTAAAGAAAGGAGGCCATAGGAGGACCCCATGGAGGAAGCCTCTGTTACCACTTCCCAGGGGCATCACCAGACCTGGGCTTCCGGGGCTCTAGCCCTGTTTTTTTTTTTGTCAGCCCTCAGTATTCTGCCAGCTGACAAACACAGCAATGGAATCAACATTTGCAAGGCAAGCCAACAGTGCTTTGGGACTGGAGACTTCTGCATCCGCTGTTTCAATTGCGCGCTAGCAGGAGAGATCATCCATTGTCCATCAATGAATCTTAACAGGCACTGCGTTGTTGAAGTTGAAACTAGTAAGCAGTTCCAAATTTAAATTCTAAAATCATAGAAATATGTTCATTCTTCTAGAGGACAAGCAAGAGAAAAAGATCAGTTCTGTTTTCCCGGACTCAGCCACACTATAGCCCGGTGTATAAGACGAAGTACACAGCTGTCTGCTTATGATTAGGGACCATCAATCAATGCCTCAAAGTTATTACAGTGCCTTGCGAAAGTTTTCGGCCCCCTTGAACATTTCGACCTTTTGCAACATTTCAGGCTTCAAACATAAAAATATAAAACTGTAATCTTTTGTGAAGAAGCAACAACAAGTGGGACACAATCATGAAGTAAAACGAAATTTATTGGATATTTCAAACTTTTTAACAAATAAAAAACTGACAAATTGGGTGAGAAAAAATATACAGCCCCTTTACTTTCAGTGCAGCAAACTCTCTCCAGAAGTTCAGTGAGGATCTCGGAGTGATCCAATGTTGACCTAAATGACTAATGATGATACATATAATCCACCTGTGTGTAATCAAGTCTCTGTATAAATGCACCTGCTCTGTGATAGTCTCAGAGGTCCGTTGAAAGCACAGAGAGCATCATGAAGAACAAGGAACACACCAGGCAGGTCCGAGATACTGCTGTGGAGAAGTTAAAAGCCGGATTTGGATACAGAAAGATTTCCCAAGCTTTAAACATCCCAAGGAGCACTGTGCAAGCAATAATATTGAAATGGAAGGAGTATCAGACCACTGCAAATCTACCAAGACCTGGCCGTCCCTCTAAACTTTCAGCTCATACAAGGAGAAGACTGATCAGAGATGCAGCCCAGAGGCCCTTGATCACTCTGGATGAACTGCAGAGATCTACAGCTGAGATGGGTGAGTCTGTCCATAGGACAACAATCAGTCGTATACTGCACAAATCTGGCCTTTATGGAAGAGTGGCAAGAAGAAAGCCATTTCTGAAAGATATCCCTAAAATTTTGTTTAAAGTTTGCCACATGCCACCTGGGAGAGT
>JACXGM010011855.1:12197-24707 GCA_016801145.1 Umbra pygmaea
AGATGAAACCAAAATCGAACTTTTTGGCAACAATGCAAAACGTTATGTTTGGCGTAAAAGCAACACAGCTCATCACCCTGAACACACCATCCCCACTGTCAAACATGGTGGTGGCAGCATCATGGTTTGGGCCTGCTTTTCTTCAGCAGGGACAGGGAAGATGGCTAAAATTGATGGGAAGATGGATGGAGCCAAATACGGGACCATTCTGGAAGTAAACCTGATGGAGTCTGCAAAAGACCTGAGACTGGGACGGAGATTTGTTTTCCAACAAGACAATGATCCAAAACATTAAGCAAAATCTACAATGGAATGGTTCACAAATAAACATATCCAGGTGTTAGAATGGCCAAGTCAAAGTCCAGACCTGAATCCAATCGAGAATGTGTGGAAAGAACTGAAAACTGCTGTTCTTAAATGCTCCATTCAACCTCACTGAGCTCGAGCTGTTTTGCAAGGAGGAATGGGCAAAAATTGCTGTCTCTCGATGTGCAAAGCTAATAGAGACATACCCCAAGTGACTTATAGCTGTAATCGCAGCAAAAGGTGGCGCTACAAAGTATTACCTTAAGGGGGCTGAATAATTTTGCACGCCCAATTTTTTTAAAAGTTTGAAATATCCAATAGATTTCGTTCCACTTCATAATTGTGTCCCACTTGTTGTTGATTCTTCACAAAAAATTACAGTTTCATATCTTTATGTTTGAAGCCTGAAATGTGGCAAAAGGTCGAAAAGTTCAAGGAGGCCAAATACTTTCGCAAGGCACTGTATACATGATTACTATGCTATTTAGAGTGGTAACAAGGCATGATGGATCCATGTTCTCATTCTTTTTTTGCCAAATTCTGACTCTACCATCTGAATGTCTCAACAGAATTCGAGACTCATCAGACCAGGCAACATTTTTCCAGTCTTCAACTGTCCAATTTTTGTGTGCTCTTGCAAATTATAGCCTCTTTTTCCTATTTGTAGTGGAAAGTGGTGGTACCCGGTGGGGTCTCCTGCTGTTGTAGCCCATCCGCCTCAAGGTTGTGTGTGTTGTGGCTTCACAAATTCTTTGCTGCATACCTCGGTTGCAACGAGTGGTTATTTCAGTCAAAGTTGCCCTGCTATCAGCTTGAAGCAGTCGGCCCATTCTCCTTTGACCTCTAGCATCAACAAGGCATTTTCGCCCACAGGACTGCTGCATACTGGATGTTTTTTCCATTTTCACACCATTCTTTGTAAACCCTAGAAATAGTTGTGTGTGAAAATCCCAGCAACTGAGCAGATTGTGAAATACTCGAACCGGCCCGTCTGGCACCAACAACTTAAATCACCTTTCTTTCCCATTCTAACATTCAGTTTGGAGTTCAAGAGATTGTCTTGACCAGGACCACACCCCTAAATGGGGCGCAGATGGCTCAGTGGGTAGGGAATCAGACTTGTAGTCAGAAGGTTGCCAGTTCGATTCCCGACTGAGCCAAATGTCGTTGTGTCCTTGGGCAAGACGCTTTACCCTAATTGCTCCCAGGTCGTTGCTGTAAATAAGAAACTGTTCTTAGTCAACTTACCTGGTTAAATAAAGGTTAAATTAAAAAATTGAATTAAAATGCAATAAAGCAACTGCCATGTGATTGGTTTAGTAGGTCATTGCATTAAGAAAAAATTGAACGGGTGTTCCTAATAATCCTTTAGGTGAGTGTATACGCATATAGTATACACACATTATGGTTTTGTTTGTTGGCTGATTTGTTTTTTTTAGAAGTGCCATGATTTTTTTTCAATTCTTTGGATTTTGCCACCTGTCTGGAAGCTTTTAAAGCGACTCATATGTCACATAGCAATCCCCTGTATCCCCCATCCTCACCCCCTAGGGCTCAAACGCAAGCCTCTATGTCCCATCACCAGCCACTCACCACTGCCAGAAAGTGACGTCCGATGGGGGCTGCTCAGTGTTCTGGAGGACACCCTTTACGCCCCCCTATCTATTCTTAAATCTCCTCTGCCTGTGTGGAGCTGCATACAGAACAGAAGTGAGTGGCAGATGGTCTGTATCTCTTCACACACTCCTATGATGACTGGACGTTGGCTTTGGAAAATTGTTTAACTTGAATTGGAACAATTTGTTGAAATTAGGATAAAATGGTTGACGATTGAATCAGTCTGAGCATCTGACTAAGTTGTGGATGGACTATTACCCAAGGAAGAGCTCTCTGTGTTTAAAGACAGCAGGGAGAAGAAATATAGCTGCTGTTTACTGAGGAGTGAAAATACTATCATATTGTTATCAGTGGACTGGACTCTAAAAGAGGTGCTGGAACAATCTGGGTTCTGATTTAGGGAAAGGGTTACTTTGTAGTCTAACTACTGTATGAGGTAGAAGATCATGAAAGATCTACCCTAGCTTTGGTGGTGAAAAAGAAGACATTTACCATTGGGTTAAGTGGTCTGCTGCAGAACTCACCATGAGCTCTGGCCTCGTCAACTCTTTGGCCAAAGTGTATGACCCTAACCCGCTTCATCGTCAGAAACCAGTGGTGAAGAAGCTGACACCAACAGGACCTTACAAACAACCCCACACCCCCACATCCTCCTCTATCTCCTCTGCAGACACTGTACGGTGCATGGAGGCAGAACGTCGAATGGACTATCTGAGCAACCAGATGGAGCACATGCTTAACCTCCAGGAGACTGTCCTAAACCGGCTGGAGGGCTTGTCTCGAGACCTGGGTATTGTGGGGCGGGAGGTGGCCTCTCTCCGGGCCGAGGGCTGGGGGTGTTCAGGTCAGGATGCAGGTCAGACAAGGGATGAGACCCAGACCCAGGGAGAGGTGGACGTTCAGGTCCAGGAAGTGGTTGTGGCTTGTAGAGAGCTTCATGGGGTAGTGCAGGAGTCCAGCAGGCGGGTGGAGCAGCAGGGGCAGAGGCTGGAGGGGGTGGAGAAGCTGGTGGTGGGTGTGCATCAGGTCATTAGCTTTCTTGGAGAGATGGTGAAGAGCTCCCGGCTGGCTGAGGTGTTTTTTAATAAACCTGAACGCTGCAAGGGGGTTAAAGCCAAGCAGGCAAGAAAGGTGAGTTTGTATGTGACACCACACACAACTCACACACTGACACACGGGTACATGCTTGGGTGCGCTACACACAGTGATTTAAATAAATGTGATACTTGAATGTGAAATTATGCAACAGTAAACATGCCGTCTGCTGTAAATTATTCATAGCCCCCAGGGCCATTGAATGGGTTTTTGTAAATACCAGTTTTTTATAACATTTACCAAATTCTTGTCATAATCGTTCCAGCCTTTCTTTGGGTTATTGCTTTATTTAGCAAGATACATATCCCTGAACAGTGTGCTGAATTTCTGGAGATTCTTCAGACAAGTTGGGTTCTTGCCAGGAGAGGTACATCCTGTATATGAGGAGCATTGTCTTGGAAAGTTGTACATTTGCAATTGTTATTTATTGCATTAACATCTGGCTAATCATTGTAATTTGGAAACCACCAATTTCTGTCATCCCTGTCATCATATTAATGAAGAAGTGTTAGCAGACCCGGAGACTGATTTATAGGCCCCTCTCCTGTCACGAAGGTGCTTTTGATCAAGGCCTCTGCCAGTGTGTATTGTAGTCTGTATGTTGTATCCCACATATCTCAAAGGTATGAATGACCCACCTGTGGTATGTGATGGTCATACTAGCTACACAGGATGGTTAGATTTACACAAATGAAGAGTTTCTAAAGGTTAGGGTTCAGTTTTCCTTTGCATTATGTAAAATCATTTCACAGGTTCTAAAAAGAGTAAGGATACTAGAAATTACATATGTGTGCCACACATTCAAAGAGGGGAAGTGTTTTAGTGGATAACCCTCTGAATGTGTGACATGACTCCACATGATTCATCAGTCAACCAGCTGGCCCGCTGGCCTTGTGGGGGAATCCTGACATAGTTGGCATTACCCTGTGCATGTTAGCCGTGCTTAGTGTGTTAGCTAAACTTTAAACAAGGGTGTATAGAAGTCCTATTCAATCATAAAACAATATTCATCCCCCCTATTAAAACAGCAACTTGAGTGCTTGTAGGAATTACATGGCAGGTGCAGATGAATAAGGCTCAAAATATGGGGGTTGCCTTTGGCAGTTTAGCGATGTGTCACATAATGTGTCACTTACTCCCATGTGCCAGATACTGACGCAGTATCCAGAGCAGGGCTATCCAGATGCTGATGCCTACTAAGTCATTATTTTCATTAAGTAAAGCCATTTTCATTAAAGCCATATTCATTAACAAAGCCATTTTAATCAGATGATTTTCAGGAAGGAAGCATTGTGTAGACCTTTACAGATAATATATTTTTATCTTGGGGAGGGTTTCTAAGCTGGGAAAGGGTCTATAGCATTTCACAGCAAGTAGTAGGTAACTTTAGTTAGGTTTGCGGCACAGTCGCAAGGCACTTCGTGACAAGACTTCAGACATATGATACAAACAACTAGTCCCTACATCAGACACCAACAGACATAACATAAAGAACATGCATCACACACTACCATACACCCTTGGATATGACCAGGCCAGCAGGACATTAGCTTATTAAATGATTTAATGCTTTTATGGCTTGTTGGACAAAAGAGAATTTAGATCTGTTCTTGGTCAGAAGGGGTTGGCAGAAACGACGCCTAGATGGCAGTAGTTTAAAATGAGATGCCAGGGGTTGTGTGTAGTCATAAAACTATGTTATTGGCCTTTCTCAACAGTCTGTCTTTGTAAATGTGTTCCATGCTAGGTAGTGTTATCCCAAGTAACTTACTGGTGAACTTTCTGTGATTCAGTGGCATTTCCAAACCAGCAGGTAATACAGCAAGTTTAAACACTTTAAAAGCAAAAAGCAAAAGTTGCACTATCACTTTATTACAGCTGCAGTGGCCTACTGGGCACTGTTATAAGTGTTGTCCTGGCGGACATATTTGTTGCAACAAGCTGTTTAAATAGAAAATAATCATCCAAATAGTATAACCTTTATATATTTTATATTAGCACATTTTCTACAAAAACTTGGTATGACGTGTATAAGAAAACATTTTATTTTATGAGTCATCTATGAATATTATAAGAAGGATTTCAACAGGCGGTTCACATGGCATAGTGGGCTAAGCTTCTGCCTTGCAGGACAAGCTACGTCATGATAGTCAATGGTTCGAGCCTGACTATGGCTTCTCTGAATTTGCCTGGACCCCCATCACATAGCGCTGCCCGGGATTTGGGATCGATAAATTGGATAATCTAATTTGCCACATCTGACTCCAGCGACTACTTGTGTGCAGATCTGGCGCCTGTAAGTTAGATCGAGAAAGTGTAGTTGGTGAGTGTATTCATTACAAACATGATCTAACTAAAAGCTTCTGTTGGATGAGCAGTGCCAAAAGAATCGGCCGGCTTGGTGACATGTAGTTGGATGAACCCAAGTGTGATTTCTTTAAGACTGTAAAGGTAGCTCGGCTTCCCCTAAAATGTCAAAAACATTATGGTCAAATATGTACTAGTGTGTTAACATTCTTCTGCATGATGATTGGAGGGTCTGTCGAAAGACTGCATATTTTGATTGACAGTGATTTTGTACTTAAAAAGTTGCTGAAGCTATTCGAGCTCATTCCAATCGTGGATTTTGCAAGTGTAGTTGAAGACGAACTGTTGCAACCTATTTCTTGGTATCCACTTGGTGAATTCTATGAATATTATAAGAAGGATTTCAACAGGCGGTCCGCGTGGCATAGTGGGCTAAGCTGCTGCCTTGCAGGACAAGCAACGTCATGATAGTCAATGGTTTGAGCTTATTTATGGCTTCTCCGACTTTGCCTGGACCCCTAGCACTCCTTGTGTGCAGATCTGGCACCTGTAAGTTAAATCGAGGAAGTGTAGTTGGTGAGTGTATTCATTACACACATGATCTGAGTAAAAGCTTCCCTGTTGGATAATGATTGGAGGGTCTGTTTATAGACTGCATCTCCTTTTGATTGACAGTGATTTTGTACCATAAAAAGTTGCCGAAGCTATTCGAGCTCATTCCCATCGTGGATTTTGCAAGTGTAGTTGAAAGACGAACTGTTGCAACCTATTTCTTGGTATCCACTTGGTGAAATTGATAGCTAATTTTCATCATACATTTCATACAATTATATACCACATTCCTTGTTTCAGATTAACCCAATTCCCACATTTCCTCCTTCAAGTTTAATATTGTTTTGTTAGATCATTAACTAATTCATTCATTAATTAATTAATTCATACATACAGAAGGCTAGGCTAGTGTCGTAGGGGTGAACTAGCCAGCTAGCAATCTGCACACGATGGCAGACAATGCTAATATTGTCAACCTGATTTTGGCGAAGCCATTTGAAAGTCTTCCTTACGAGGAGAAACTTTGAATTAAACAGCAGGGCAGATCAACACATAAGATTTGGTTTAGTGCAAAAGATAGGGCAAAGGTCTTTTCAGCTATCCTGGTATGACAATGTTAGCTAGCTGATTGGAAGGGACGTGACAAAGAAAATATACTGCTGGCCATGCCTCTTGAGGAAACCATCTCACAGATGTGGTGTTTGGTCAAAGGTGGGGTTTAAAGATCTGTTTAACTTTGACAAGGCATGTATAAAGCATGAGCAATGAACATGTGAGTGCATGTGTAAGATTAACTTGCATGGGCAGGAGCAGGGTTGAGCATGCAATCAATGAATGTGCTCATATTCAAGTGGCTAAACATAATAAAACAGTCAAATAAAACAGGGCCTTCCTAAACCGCCTTATTGATGTGACATCCTTGCCTGGCCGGCAGGAGCTGTCATTTAGGGGACATGATGAGAGTAGTGAATCATCCAACAAAGGGAATTACAGGGAGTTCACAGAAATATTAGCTAAATATCACTCTGTCCTGTCCACACAATTTGAGTCCTCAACTGTGTTTTCTGGTATGTCCCATCTCTGCTCTTGCAGCCACCATTTCTGAACAGATCAGAGATGAAATTCAGGATGCTCCCTTTTTTGGATGGCAGGTGGATGAAACAAGTGATATATCCTGCCGTGCTCAATTCTCTGTCATTGTTCACTATGTGCATAGTGCAGGTAAAATTCTGGGGGTTGAGGTGCTCATTCCTTTTTTTGATGTATTAAATGAAAACATGCTGGCCTACAATTTTAAGGATAAACTTGTGGCACAGACCTATGATGGGGCTGCTGTCATGGCTTCAGCTCTCACTTGGTCTGCAGGCCAAAGTGAAAGCCCCCAGTGCAATGTTTATGCTTTGATATGCACACAGACAGAATCTGGTGCTGGCACTGGGCTAAATGCTTGCCTGAGTGCAGAATTTGTTTTGTATCACTCTCTGGGTTTGACACATTTGTTTCAAAATCCACAAAGAGGATGTCTTTTCTGGAGTCTGCAGGCTGTTCACGGTTGCCCAGAAATGCTCCTATTCAATGGAATTTCACATCATGGATAGTGAGCACTGTGGCAAACAGTTATAATGGCCTCTTGCAGACATTTGATAACATCATTGCAGATATGACAATGGATGATGATACACTGGATTGGGCAAAAGGCTTTGTGAGGAAACTGGAGGACTTGTTGTACACATATGAACAAATCTTCTCTGAGACTGATCTAGTCTTTGATATGGCTATGGGTGTTCTTTACTGAACACCCATAAAAATATAAAAATAAAAATAATTGAGTCTCTTCTTGCATTTTTCAAAGAGAAGAGGCCAGAGGGGCCTTTCCAAGCTGTTTATGCCAAAGCATCAGATCTCACATCAGACCCATGAGATGAGCCCATAAGAATGCGCTGTCTGACCCAATTGCAGGATCCCCAAGAGTGCTACAGAAATTTGTACATGGCCATACTTGATAACAACATGGAGCAGGTTCCTCAACATTTTTCAAATTTGGAAAGTATGCCCATCTTAGAATTAGTCAATCAAGGAAAATATGATGACATGAGACAAGTTTTTCCAGAGGAGGCCTTTCAAAGTGTCCTGAAAAGTTATGGCCATCACTTTGATTCAGTTAGACTGAGGTCTGAACTTCAAGTATTCAGATCAGGACTTGCAGGGTAACAGGGGAATGCTGTTTGATTACTGGGTGTTCCTTAAAGACATGGTGTTGGACAATCCAATGCTTCAGCTTTACAAACTGTTCCCTTTAATGGCAACAATTGGAGCTACATCTGCCTGTGTAGAAAGGAGCTTCTCCTGTTTAAAGCGGCTCAAGTCCTACACCCGTAATACAATGGGCCAAGATTGTTTAAGCAGCTTAGCTCTGCTGGCCATTGAGAGGACACTGGTCAAGTCACTGGAAAAGATGCCTACTTGGTACGACAGGGTCACAGAGCATTCTCTTGAAAAGGAACGTAGGGCAGAATGTATGTATAAATAAATTGACATTTTATGAAATACAAATGAGCTTCCCCTTTCTGAAAGACCAGCAGCCGCCACTGGATGAACCATGTGAGTGCTCCTGAGTCCAGGGAGCTGTGGAGCTGCCGACAAGGCAGGGTTAGAGAAGAATGGAAGAAAAAAATGTTTCAACAGACTTTGAAAGGAAATTCCACAATGAATCATTTTAAGAAAATGGTATTTACAAACACTACCATAGATGTTACAGTATATGTCCGAGAGTACATTTCGCGGTTGACTCAGTATGTCAGTATGCACTTGAAATACCAAAAGGTCCAGAAATCAAAGGGATCGTGGTGCCCGCCCCCCTAGTGAGTAGATTCCATTGTTCTGGAAACAGCCTCAAAACAAGGCTGATAGCTAGAAATGAGCTACAACTATTTTAAAACTAGCATTCTTTTTTAAACACAAACATTCCTAGTGATGCTGTGGCAGTATTGTGCCCTGCTTTAGTAACTACACGATTGCTGAAAGACTAGTCATAGCTAAACATCATACAAATGATACACACTAGCCGGCTAGCTAACTTATCTCTCCAACAACAGCTATTTTGAGTTAGTGGGCATTGTACTTAAAGACAAAGCCATGGCCTAGTCAGTTACAACCAGCTCCTTAGCTACTGTAGATTTACTAGACCCATGTCTAGTGAAGGCTTGGCCCAAGACAAGTTTGTGAGCTAGTTAGCCATTCACCGTATTTTGTAATGTTACAATCGGTTACTAATTCCCCTAAAGTTGATAGAGAGCTATACTACCTAGTTGGCTCCAGATTAAAGATTTTAAAGGAAATAATATGATTAGCAAGGTAGCTAGCAATATCATGCTCAGAGCACTTACTCTTCGACCATTTTTCGTTTGGGCCCAGTTTTGGGATACTGATGAACATTTCCAAAACACCTTGGTCCATGTGAGCATCAAAACCCTGAATGATCTAACAAACATAGTCTTCCTAGTTGGAGATGGTTGAAAGCAAAAATGTAGCCCTGTCCCACTCTTTTTAACCAACACTTTCTGTTTCTGTTGCCATTGCTGGGCAGTTTTCACAAACACCACGAGGGTGAGTTCACTCTGGACTCAATAGCTTCACTGGTGGCTTGCGAAAGTATTCGGCCCCCTTGAACATTTCGACCTTTTGCCACATTTCAGGCTTCAAACATAAAGATATAAAACTGTAATTTTTTGTGAAGAAGCAACAACAAGTGGGACACAATCATGAAGTGGAACGAAATTTATTGGATATTTCAAACTTTTTTAACAAATAAAAAAACTGACAAATTGGGCGAGTAAAATTATTCAGCCCCTTTACTTTCAGTGCAGCAAACTCTCTCCAGAAGTTCAGTGTGGATCCCTGAATGATCCAATGTTGACCTAGATGACTAATGATGATAAATCGAATCCACCTGTGTGTAATCAAGTCTCCGTATAAATGCACCTGCCCTGTGATAGTCTCAGAGGTCCGTTGAAAGCACAGAGAGCATCATGAAGAATAATGAACACACCAGGCAGGTCCGAGATACTGTTGTGGAAAAGTTTAAAGCCGGATTTGGATACAGAAAGATTTCCCAAGCTTTAAACATCCCAAGCAGCACTGTGCAAGCGATAATATTAAAATGAGAGGAGTATCAGTCCACTGCAAATCTACCAAGACCCGGCCGTCCCTCTAAACTTTCAGCTCATACAAGGAGAAGACTGATCAGAGATGCAGCCAAGAGGCCCATGATCACTCTGGATGAACTGCAGAGATCTACAGCTGAGATGGGCGAGTCTGTCCATAGGACAACAATCAGTCGTATACTGCACAAATCTGGTCTTTATGGAAGAGTGGCAAGAAGAAAGCCATTTCTGAAGGATATCCATAAAAAGTGTAATTTAAAGTTTGCCACAAGCCACCTGGGCGACACACCAAACATGTGGAAGAAGGTGCTCTAGTCAGATGAACCAAAATCAAACTTTTTGGCAACAATGCAAAACGTTATGTTTGGCGTAAAAGCAACACAGCTCATCACCCTGAACACACCAACCCCACTGTCAAACATGGTGGTGGCAGCATCATGGTTTGGGCCTGCTTTTCTTCAGCAGGGACATGGAAGATGGCTAAAATTGATGGAAGATGGATGGAGCCAAACACAGGACCATTCTGGAAGAAAACCTGATGGAGTCTGCAAAACACCTGAGACCCGGACGAAGATTTGTCTTCCAACAAGACAATGATCCAAAACATAAAGCAAAATCTACAATGGAATGGTTCACAAATAAACATATCCAGGTGTTAGAATGGCCAAGTCAAAGTCCAGACCTGAATCCAATCGAGAATCTGTGGAAAGAACTGAAAACTGCTGTTCTCAAATGCTCTATATTCAACCTCACTGAGCTCGAGCTGTTTTGCAAGGAGGAATGGGCAAAAATTTCAGTCTCTCGATGTGCAAAACTGATAGATATACCCAGAGCCACTTACAGCTGTAATCGCAGCAAAAGGTGGCGCTACAAAGTATTACCTTAAGGGGGCTGAATAATTTTGCACGCCCAATTTTTCAGTTCATTATTTGTTAAAAAAGTTTGAAATATCCAATAAATTTCGTTCCACTTCCTGATTGTGTCCCACTTGTTGTTGATTCTTCACAAAAAATTACAGTTTCATATCTTTATGTTTGAACCCTGAAATGTGGCAAAAGGTCAAAAAGTTCAAGGGGGCCGAATACTTTCGCAAGGCACTGTATATTACCATTCAATAACACATTATCAAATTTGAAATCATCAAGCTTTTTTTAATTACTTATTTACAGAAGTTTGTATTCATTTATTTAACACAGACACAGTTTCTAGAGATGAATGCCATGAATGCCCTGCTCCTTGAGAAGAAGATATTTCCACCATGACTTGTCAACCATGATTCAGTTATGTTGGCAACCATAACAACTGCCACAAACACCTGTATCTGTTAATGTGTATTGAAATATATCCATCCTCCACTGTTGCAATTAGAAAGTCTATATATACTGTATACTAGTGTTTGTGCGGAATATAAACTAACAGCTTTCACACATCGTTAAAGTGTCCAGACCACATGTGCAGTTTGTGGGTAATAAGAGGTGCAGTCTGATGTGCCAGCTATGAAATCTCTTTGTAATTGCCTTTGTTATTTCCCTTGACTGTTTTCATTTCATTTATTCTCTTTCTGGCCACTGATATATTTAAATAAGTGTTGTTTACCAGTTGACAAGGAGTCTAATATGTGTATGTCTCCTCCTCTCCCCCATTAGCTGAAGGACCCTGCAGTGAGAGACACTAAAGACAAGCCCAAATTTAGCCTGAATGGCGTGAAAGCCCACAAAAAGCACAAGCCTTCATCAGGTATGACAAATTCCATTTTATCCTCAATGTTTAAGACAAACAATCAGCAAAAAAAGGGTATACAAAACAGCAGGAGATGTCTTTGAACACTGTAGATGTCTAATAAGGAAGATTGATCCAGGCAACAAAGAAAATGTGTTTTTGATTGATGAGGATGAAAATATTTTTGTCCAGCCTGGTTATTTTCTCTTTTCATTATATTCCACTCCTAGCAGTCCTGTCATTTACCAGTTTGGCAACTACAAGGAGTGAAAAGTTTCCTAAACACAATGGTACCCAGGCTAATAATGCAGCGTTTCCCAAACCTCTCCTGGGCCTCCCAGACAATTCACATTTGTATTTAACCCTAAAGTATTACACTTGACTCATGTAAACACGAGTGCCATTTCAGGGTTAAAAAAACCATGTCAGACTATATGTGTTGTGCTCTGTATCATCTTGTCATACTAGCTGTTTAGTGCTCTGTATCATCTCAGACTTGATAATTAGTGCTCTGTATCATCTCAGACTAGAAGTTTAGTGCTCTGTATCATCTCAGGCTAGATGTTTAGTGCTCTGTATCATCTCAGACTAGATGTTTAGTGCTCTGTATCATCTCCTCATACTAGCTGTTTAGTGCTCTGTATCATTAAAGACTAGATGTTTAATGGTCTGTATCATCTCAGACTAGATGTTTAGTGCTCTGTATCATCTCAGACTAGATGTTTAGTGCTCTGTATCATCTCAGACTAGA
>JACXGM010011856.1:0-24577 GCA_016801145.1 Umbra pygmaea
GCCGCCTCGGCACCCGGAACAGGGGCCGCCTCGGCACCCGGAACAGGGGCCGCCTCGGCTCCCGGAACAGGGGCCGCCTCGGCTCCCGGAACAGGGGCCGCCTCGGCTCCCGGAACAGGGGCCGCCTCGGCTCCCGGAACAGGGGCCGCCTCGGCTCCCGGAACAGGGGCCGCCATAGTATCTGATGGGGGATTTGAGTTTGTTGGAGCCTTTAACATTACATTGGTGGTGTTTACCAGTGGCCCAGCAGGATCAGGGGCTAGATGATTGGACAGGGAAGGACCGAGACTGCCAGGCCCTGTAAATCAGACAGTAATGAACTCAGTAAACGAATACAAACCACTGCAGATCTGTACTTGCTGTGTGAAAGCTCTTCAATATCAACCTTGTTGTCATTGAACATTGAGCCAACTTTCATAATAGGTATCACATGTCATCAAGGAAGGACATTCCTTACCAGTTGAAAGGTTGCAGTCAACAGAGACTAGATCAGAAATTATCTCCTCTGTCTCTCCATTGTCTTTATTATCATCAATCTCCATGTTGACATCACATACACTGTTAATCACAGAAATCCAATTATTCATTGAAGTCTTTAAGTACAAGTTACGGTCATTTGACAACAGCTGGTCACCCCTAGAGAAAGAAACATCTGCTGGTCCATCTGATCAATATTCAGTGGGTATGTGGCTTTCGGTTCGGTAGCATTTAGGAGACACTGGAACTGACTGTGAAAATATTAAATCCTCTCTATAATCCCAAAGTAGCTCGGCTAGTTACTAATGTTTAACTTTTGAATCAAAATGTTGAAACGAATTCTCTGTCATTTATTAAAACAACTGAGGTCGACGGTGTATGTTATAGCCAGATGTAGAGTAGCTGAATAAGGTTTGCTGTACGTAGTACGTTAGTCAGGCTATAAATGCTTTTATTTTAACCAGACTAACGATTAAACCAATTAGCTAACGTTAGCAAGGTCGGTTATTAGTTACCTAACGACCGGTTAAGTGGTAAACTCAATGAACTCACTATCTGGTTTTGTTCCTGTGTGTCTATCCCTCATCCAGTTGTATTATATCGTAGTAAGCTAAATCCAATGCATTGCTCCCCTAAACCCAGTTTTGCCGAAGACACACGTTAGCTAGCTGACTTGCTAGATATTTCATCAATGTGAATCACTGACCCTAATGTAGGACACAAAAACACGGAGCTTACATTTAGATATTCCGTTGTTAAATCATCTGGGAACGATAAAGTTGATATAGGCCATTTAAGGTAGCTTACTAGCTAGGTAACTTGCCGAAAAACAATTTGTATACTCACAACACCACATCCGGAATCCCAGAGATGATGACAGCATATATTATCCAATGGTACTTCAGATGTAGCAAGTTTAGCAACCAATCAGAAAATTAACGCCCACATTGTTTGGATTCGTTCCATGTCGATTTTATTAGAATCGGTCCGCTAAAATATTTTTTTTTCTGCGAAACGTTTCTTCAAAACGAACATCACTGTAAGAGACCTAATTAATAATTTCTGTTTTATCAAATTATTTTATACGATAAGCGTATATACTAAAAATTATAAACCAGATCATTTGAATACTGAATGCTGATTGGCTGACAGGCGTCGTACATTGGCAATTTATTACAAACTCTTTAGAGTTATTGCACTTATAAACCGGTTACCAACACCATGAGAGCAATACAAATTCATGGAATACTTTCTCATATATCCACTGATCAGCATTCATACCACCCAGTTTACAAGTGCATTCAAACCACCCAGTTTATAAAAGAGACCATATACAGCTATTAAATCACTTTTTACTACTCTAATTGTGTTAGAAACTGGGTTATAAACGCAATAAGGCATCTCGGGCATTTGTGATATATTGACAATATGCCACAGCTAAGGGTTGTGTCCAGGCAATCTGTGACGCATTGCCTAAGCACAGCTCTTATTTCTGCATATACAGTACCACACCCCCTCATACTTATTGCCAAAATGAATAGCGAGCCTACAGCTAATAGTAAACGAAAAGGTTTGTACCATGAAATATGGCTGTTACATATTTTAATTTAAAACATTTTTTATAAACTGGTTAACAACAAACATCACTTTTTACTGCTCTAATTTATTTGGTGACCAGTTAACAAGAGCCAATAAGGCATCTTGAGGTTTGTGATATATTTCATTAATTTTTCAGGCTGGACTTCCACCAGACACTTCAGAATTGAGCACACATGATTTTCACCTGTGCTGTTGGGCACAAGTCACTGAGTTGTACTTAAGTTGCACTTAAGTCACCAATAAATTGACTTGTGACTTGACTTGCGATCTGTTCAAAAGGCATGATACTGGACTTGGATTTGTAGTCATTGCACTTGTGCCTTGGACAGTAAATATAAAATAGCTAAAAGTAAAAGAACCTGCCTTCATGCCTTGTTCATGCTCAGTCTGACAACTGAAGCGAATAAAGTTGAAAGTCACCTAGGTAACGTTAGTGACAGTTCTCTTCCAAGAAGTGAGCGGGAAGCGAACAGCCAAAATGACAATTGGAAATGCACCTTTTCCATTTGTAATAGCTTTTGGCTACGAAGATAAAAAAAAAGTGGAAGGGGGCAGAGATGTACAATTTCAATATCAAAATTATTCAACCCCATTGCAAATCAGGTTTATTGTAAAAAATGACATACTTTCAGCTATGAACAAATCAAACAAAAGCAAGTGAAATAGCTTAACACAACAAATGCATCAAGTGGTTTCCCCGAATTCAACTGCAAATGAAAATGACTTCACCAGTTTTAAAATTGGGAATTGGCTTGGTGTAAGTGGGAGCAACGGATGAAAATTGAACACAAATATGAGATGATGCATGCAGAAAAGTTTGTGGATTGACACTGCAGGTGTGACGATTGTGTAAGCAACTGCATGATACAGAATAACAATGTAAATGCAACTGGTCGAAAGTCTGTTGGCCAGAAGTTTTTTTTCTCATCATTCATTTATCACATCAGCGCTTTCTCTAATGCTGCATGCACATGAGGCGAAAGAGCGTCATTGCGCCCGAGAAACCCATTCAGTTCAGTAGTGACGTAACTGAATTCTCCTAAACCGCTGCCCAGCTAAGCGATGCGCACGTATTCAAAATAATTTTAGCATTCCATTCATTTTAGGAGTCACTTTGACAGTGAATAAATTTACATCGGAAGCATTTAAAGACTATTTGTCCATTGTTTATTTCTAAAGAAACAGGACAATGTATAAAAAGCTCCATTACCTTGTATCTCACGTTATGGCCCCGTAGCAACCATTTTTGTGAAAATATGCTAACTATTGTGTCATAACCACACGACTTACTGTCACACATTAGAAAAATGACAGTATAATCCAGGAGAAGCTTGCAGGCAATCAGGGGGACGTGTAGGCATACAATCAAACTGACAAAATAATTAATGAGAATACTAACCAAAATTTTGCTCCTGCTTCTACCCTCTAGAAGAGGCAAGATTCTGAATGATTCTGATTTTTCTTGGCACGTCTAAAATAAGAATTACAACTTTCAGAGACATTGCTCACGTCACATATACATCATCACGCTCAGCTTGAGGCTGCACAGTACGTCAGCAGTCGTTTTTGTGAAAATATGTTAAATAATGTGTCATAACCACCCGACTTACTGTCACACAGTAGAGAAATTACCGTAAAGAATACTTACCAAAAGTGGTTCTTGCTCCTACGCTCATGGACATCTCCTACACACGCTCTCCTTTCTCTGCAAGAGGCAAGATTCGGAATGATTCAGATTTCTTTTGGCACGGCTAAGATAAGAATTCCAAATTCAAAGACGTTGCTCACTACACATCTACGTCATCACGCTCAGCTTGAGGCTGCACAGTACGCTCGGCTATGACCAAAAAAGTGCTTCTATTTGACTTCAATTTCTCTCCATAGGAATGAATGGCAAGGTTTCGTCCATCTTGTATACTGTCACTGCGTGGAACGCAGCTGACACCACCTCCCATGTGTTGACGTATAAGCCTCCTCTGTGTACAATAAAAGAATAAAGGTATACTTAATGTAGAACAGCCATTTGCTGAACATAAAGTGATGAGATTTGCATCGTTGTCAAGTAACTTCTTTTAAAATAAATGACAGTACACTGATCATCATGTTTGCTGTAAACTTGATTGCCCTCAACTGCTGTCAGTTATTTGATTCGAAGCACTTGAAGAGAATCTGAATGGATCAATATTTACCTTTGTTGACGTTATCTGAAGTTACAAAAAGTAAACAAGATATTGGCGCTGTTTCGAGGTATGATACAGTGAATAGCTAGCGAAAGCAGCCAATCAATATGAATATTAGGTATGATACAGGTAATAGCTAGCTAAAGCAGCCAATCAATATGAGTATTAGGTATGATACAGGTAATAGCTAGCTAAAGCAGCCAATCAATATGAGTATTAGGCAGCAACCCGCCATTAGTCACTGTATCCTTCTAATTTCAGGTACATTTTACCATAATATGCTGCAATGCTATGTTGTTAATATTACAGACAATCTAAATTATCAATTTACAGCACTTTAAACAGCTTTCATATTATAGATCAAAGCCTACCAACAATTGCTGTAGTTACAGCTGCTCCCATAGATTTCAATGTATTCAAATCACCCGCTTGGAACTTTTGAGAGACCCATGAACAACGTGACTGTAGCATGTGGACTGTGTCAGAGCGGCTCAGGACTTTGGAGGATGTGTTGATTCAGTGTGGGCATTATGTGAGGGAGAGGGGTGTATGGGGGACAGATTGAGGGAGGCTGGTATCCAAGGGATTACTATGGAAAACTTGCTTAGGGGACAGAGTGGGAGGAGTGTTTGTTTTAACATACTGTTTTCTTTCTTGAGGGACACAGTGTTGGGTGGTCGGATATAGGTCGGGCCTGTCTCTGGCTCAGACAGTAGGTGGCGGTAATGCACCATTAAATTTGGATGCCAACCACCGTTAAACACCAACGAAGAAGAAGCCCGGGCAGTGTGATTTGAGAGACACTGTGGGTTTGTGGGAGGGATTTAGAACAGAACCTAACGTGAGCTAAGCTAGATAGTAGGTGGAAATGTTTTGATTAGAAATGTTATATGAAAAATCTTACAATTTGGGTGATATTTTATGAAATGGAAGAACTGTGGGATTTTGAGTTTTTATCCCGCTTTTTTGACGGGTTTGTCTCGTTTCTTTCCGAATTTGTGGACGACTGGTTGGCTGATGATATGAGAGTGTCAATTTTCAAGATTTTGGTTAGCTGGCTCGTTGTCAGTCTCATTGCCATTCACTTTGCTTGGAAAATCTACGGAAACACTGTAAATGATATGTATTATCGACAAGGTGAGTGCTGGTATTTGTTATTCGATTCTTCATCGAATAATTGCCCGCATCACGTTTTGCTAGCGTTGTTTGTAAAACATGCTGTTAAAGTTTCAATCGCAAATGGATTATGACGGAACATTGCATATTGGACTAACAAAGTCTCAACAAAACATACCGCAATTACTGTCAAATCTCTGGTTGCAACCAGGGGGCTCCAATTATGTACCCAAAGGTTGCTGACATTGCTAGTTAATTGTATGGTGTTCTAACGTTTAGGTACTGGTGGCCAGAATGGAGGCACACCTGACTCTGGGCCTCTCCGAAGTGGATGGTAGGTGTACAAGCATCCATGTGTCTCCCTCCAGGTACCCCATATATAATACTGACTGTTACTCTCTATTCACCCTTCACTGGACTAAGACATTGGATTTTCTGTATGTTTATATTACATATGTTGTTGTGTTATTACGACTATTTACATGCAGTGTGAAACGTTTTATTTTTGTCACATGAGTGATTATTTTCCCCCATTCTACCAGGGAGAGTGCGCCAGGAGCCAAAACGCACCGCGAGTGAAAGGAGATTACTTGACCTGAAATACTAAATGGACACAGACTTGATAATGTTGTGCCTTTGCAAATGGGCTGAAGTTAATCGATGAAAATCCTGCAGACTTTACCTTTAATGGAATACTTTTCCCTTGTCGGATATAACAAGCTCATTTTACGTCCAGATATCCACACCCTTTGGTATGCTAAGATATTCTGTTGTGTGATTTTAGCTAACCTACTTTTAAATGTAGCTACCCAGTCTCTAGCATGCATGCATGCATGCATGCATGCATGTATGTATGTATGTATGTATGTATTTATTTTTAATCTCTTGGATTAATGAGACACTACAAAGTCCCTCTGGCGAAAAAAGTTAACAGATTAGACTATTATTGTTGATTAGACTAATATTGAATTCTAAGACCTAGACCACAGGTGTCAAACTGGTTCCTCGGAGAGCCGAGTGTATGTTGGTTTTTGGTCTTTCCTTTCAATTAGAGCCCAATGAAGATTTAGACTGCCAGGTGAGGCGAGATCCTAACCAATTAGTGACATTCAATCATTCAGGTACAAGGTAAAAGCGAAAACCTGCAGACACTAGGCCCTTTGTGGATCTGGTTTGACACCCCTGTCCTAGACTCAACTCTGAGTGGTGGGTGTGTCTGACATTTATTATATTCCTATTGTATTAATAAGATGTTCTATGGGCTGTTCTAAGGATCGTGTATGTTGTTATTTCCTCTGAAGCAAGACCTCATAGTAATCCATAAATATTGTCCATGAGCAAAGTTTTGAGAAAAAAGACAGTGGACAAAGAGGGAGGCCTTCTGCTATCGGCAGGTCCTCTCTTACTTAGTTGCCTTATTCTACACAATACTCCACATTCTATGTCTGGAACATCCATATTGATTAGATGCACAAGCCCTGTTCTCTGATTTGTTTCAAAATGTAGAAAAGTGAGGATGAATAACGCCATTGCAAATTAGAAAAAGTTTCTCAATGACCCACCTGGTTAAATAAAATTTTAATAAAATACAAATGTGTGGTCGTACACACCTGCAACAGTCAAATGGTGAAGGCATTTATTGTACATGTTGATTGGTACCACATTACGTATTAAAGATACTCATATTTCCTATTACTTTTTTATAAAATTTCTTTGACCCTTAAATGAACACAAAAACAATCTTTCCACAAATGTCAATCATTGACAGTATTTATTCGTATTAGTCATTGTCACAGACTGGTGCTTTTAAATTAAGTGTAGATTGCCAGAAAAGCTTGCTGGAAACTATGTCGATAGTCAGCTCTGAAAAGTGGCACTAGAAATATTCTAATAATAGTCTACTGTGTGTGAAATTATACTGACATTTCTACTTCACAGCTTACATGCATTCTTCATTATTGACCAGCCACAATGACAGGGGTTGGTGGGATGAGCAGTATGTGCACGTCCATTACATTGGTACCCGTTAACCCTGGCAGGAGCAGCCGCTGTCCACTAGACAGACGCGAAAAGAAGGTGAAGGAATCATTGTTGATGAGGAAGCCCTTAGTGTCCAGCCCTTGTGTCCTTGCTTCTTCTCCCAGGCCAGCATCTGTGACGGCTCCCGCTGCTTCTGTAGGCCCATCCTGACCATCGGTCCCGCCGCTCAGGAAAACGGGACCCATCGGGGGGAGCTCCATGCCGGCCAGCTCCAGCCCCACCTTCAGGGCCAGCTCTTGGTTCCTCCCACCCCGGCCCTTGCCTGACAGCTGAACCGTGGGCTCTCCCCCAGCAAGCAGACAGGTTGCACCCCAGTCCTGCTCACGCCCCTCGCCAAGGACCTGCATTGCACGGCACAGGTCCCAGCTATCCACGCCCGTTTCAGGCCCTAGCTTCAGAATCTCTGCAGGCAACTCGGGAGGGGGCTCCTCGCGTGAACAGGCAAAACGAGCCAGTAGGCCGTAAAGGCGAGAGACAGACTGTACATCCCCGCACACTCCCGGTGACAGCACTACCGGGCGAAAGCCAAGCTCTCGCGCACGGCGCCCCGCGCATTCCAGAGCAATGCCGTTGGAGCCAATCAGAGTGTTGAGGACATCCGCTGGTCTATCTGACTGGTTTCCGGTCGCATCACACCGTTGAACTGATCGCCCGAGGACCTCCTTGATTGAGGCAGGCAGAGAGGCTGCGTACAGCCCATATCGGTCCAGCACTGCCCATATCTCCTCAGGGCACACCTCAGTCTGCAATGTGGGGCCGCTGGCTATTAAGTCCAGGGGATCTCCAATTACATCAGACAAAATCAGAGCCACCACCTGTAAGAAAATGTTAACAGGACAATATTAATTGGACCAATTATAACCAGAATGTAAAGTTAATGTGCAGGAGGTTCCGGTGTTTATGAGTTGTGGTTTTACCTGAGCAGGTTGAGCGCACTGTGCAAGCCCCCCTCCCTTTAATAATGACAGGGCTCGCCGTACAGAGTTAAGCTCCTGAATAGTGGCACCAGCAGCAGCCAGTCTACGTGTGACATCTAGTTTCTCTTGAAGAGAGATGGGTGGGATGGGTGCAGGCAAGAGTGCCGATCCTCCTCCTAGACACACACACACACACACACACACACACTAATTATAGATAGCCTGTAGCATCAGTATTTCAAATTTAGTCAATGTTTTTTTAGATCCCCACTACGTAATGTAAGGTAAATTACCTGAAATGAGAACAAGCAACAGGTCGTTCTGTGTCAGTGTGCTTGCCAGCTCTTTTATACATTCAGCAGCCCTTTGGGCTTCAGAATCTGGCAGGTTGTTTTTAGCTCCCTCCATCACTTTGATGCAACTGCCTTCTTTCAACAACATCTGGCTAATGGAACAGGAAGATGGGTAAGTAGAACAACTAATTTACCAACCAAGCCCTTCACATTAACAAGCAATCTGGTTCTAATTCCAGTTAGTTCTAAAGTCATTCTGGTTCTAAAGTAAGTTGGTTCTAACAGCAGTTACTTACTCTTTCCCATGCTGCCGTAGCGTCTCCTGAATACCATTTGGTACGCTGACCACTCCTCTCACCAAGTGGTCTCCTATAATTCTCTCTGCCTCGGCAGCCATACCCAACACAGCTTTGCCAAAGCCCACCAGGTGAAGGTTGTTTCTGAGAGTGAAGCTGTGACCATTCACTAGGATGGTGTCTCCCACGCGCTCCAGGCCCCGCCGCACCACCACGTCTGGTCGTACAGCTTCGACAGCTGCAGCAAACACCTCCCGTGCTCGCGTGTCCAAAGACATTCTGTGAACTGTGGCCCACCTCACCCCGACAGGGGCCAGTAAAAACAACGGACGAAACAGGGATAGGACACGAGCCATCAGGCTGCGCTTGCAGAAAGCTCCTAGGAGACAGGAGAACAAGGTCAATATCATGTTTATAGATCACAGGACATCTGGTAGATGACAAACAATCCCTTTGGTGTTCCTACTTATATTTACTTAATTCTAACAAACCACAAAATGACAGAGCATACTGGGTGACATTTTGCCCCTGGCTATGCGGTGCCTATGCAAAACATGAATGTCAATTTTTCTTGCATTGAGTTAACACTCCAGTCATTATGAAAGAAAACCTGAGGTTGCCTACCTGTACACAGAGTGTGGGTGGCCTCTGGATTTCCTCTGTGAGAGCTGTGTACTTCTAAATTCACAATCAGCACTATGGAAGTCTGGTGAAATCTGGACATGACTCAACTCAGTTGATGTGTACCCTCTGTGTAATGATTTACTTACAACTCAATGTAGGACAGTAGGGCTGTGTTTGGGCCTTCATATGATTTAGCACAATCAGCAGTTACATTGTCAACTAAACAGCTCTGCTGCTCAGTTTAAGATTATGCCTTACTGAACTCAAACTGAATTACTCATTTTTGTCAGAGCAAGTTAATATCTAAAATATCTGTCTTTGGAATGAGGACAGAGTGTAGAGAATAAGTGTATATGAATTAAACATGTTTGTGTGGAAATAGACATGGAGGGATTCCACACCTTTAAAGTGAAAATGAATGACACTAAATGGTCCAACGTTCTATCAATGCAGAGGACAATGAATTGCCAACCTTGAAATATACAAAAACTGTACGGTTTACAAACTGGGCCCACAGACACCTAAATGGGACAGACAGGTCATGGCCAGAAGGGATACAGCTTAAGTGAGATCTAACCAAATACAATCTATGGATCTAACCCTCTCGAACTGTACAACAGAGTGGCAGTTTACTTGACCACACCCCCAAGTTGGGTACAAAATGTTGGGTACTTCATTCCCATTTATGAATCATTAATGTAATGATAGAAAGTAAAAATAGTCTGTATCACGCTGCAATCTAGGCTTGGTCGGCTGCTATAAGGTCTGTTCTGTATATTAGGCTCATTACAGCCTCCCCCTATTGGCAGCATCAGGAACAACAGGGGCTTAACTGTCTGGGCTGTACAACTGCCAGGGTCGTATATCTACCCGCTCCAGTTCTGCAGCCTCCCCCTTTGCATTGAAGGTGCTAAGGGGGGGCTAGCTAAATGTATGGAGTTGCTGACATGAATTGCATTCATGTGCGCTCAGGTGATCTGCACAGCTTTCGTAACTCAATTCCATTGTTGGTTCAATCGGAGAAAACCATAGAAATGTAACTTCTGCATGGTCATTCAATTAGTACACAATAAAATGGCGACTCTTGTTAGTTTTCACGGTGACAACACGTGCCAGTGGGGCTGTAAAGTGTGTCATACTCACAATAGTTTGAGAGTTTGAAAAAAAATCACCCACTAATTCATTTAAACAACTCTTGATTTCTCCAAAAATATACTTAATGTTATTGAGTCATTGATTATTTTAGACTTATTTGACATTGGTAAAATTTTATTTCAAGAAATGACATCCCATATTTTACATAAAAAAGAGTCATGCAACGTTAGATCAGGGAAATAGCATGAAGCTACACTTATCTGCAAAACTGGAAAATCTACATATTGTAATAATTATTAAACATCAGTAATATATGTAACTCGTTCAATGATACAAACTGGCATATATTAGTTTTAACGTCAGTGGAGAAGATAAGGCTTATTAACAGTTAAAGGAGAATTCCGGGCGATTTCAAAACGTAGCTCTGTTGTTTGCATATCGGAAGTGCTGTAAGTAGCGTTAATAACTCAAACATTCTGTATTGCCAAAACCATGTTTACCTTTTGCTCCAGTATACAACCATTATACATTTATGGGGCAAGTTAAAAAATGTGCTTTGAGCCACTAAACATGTTCGAAATGTCATTACTAGTCCATATCCATGTGCAGTTATTCCTTAGTGAACACAGTGAATTTGAACAAATAAGTTTGTGTACATACCTCTGTTTATTTCCCATTTTTCAGTGTCAAAGTCCACACTAGTCGATTGTCGAAGTCATACAATGCAATATTCCAAAACGTATTTTTTTGCAAAAAAGCGATTTGCCGTGGTTATGTCCAAATAATGTTGCAAGTCTGCCAGGTAACCTGACACCGCTTCCTTGGCAGCTCACCGACTGAGTCAAGTGTTGCTTAGTTACCTATGCACATGCGCGATAACTCTTGAACTCTTGAACTGTTGGGAGCTGTGAAGGCAATTGTCAGGTTACAGCCGATCAATGTTGTGAAAGTAGTTTATGGATATACCCACGGCAAATTTGTTTTTTTTTGAGGAAAAAATACGTTTTGGAATATTGCATTGTATGACTTTGACAATCGACTAGTGTGGACTTTACTGGAAAATGGGAAATAAACAGAGGTATGTACACAAACTTATTTGTTCAAATTCGCTGTGTTCACTATAAGGAATAACTGCACATGGATATGGACTAGTAATGACATTTCAAACATGTTTAGTGGCTCAAAGCACGTTTTTTTAACTTGCCCCGTAAATGCGTAATGGTTGTATACTGGAGCAAAAGATAAACACGGTTTTGGCAATACAGATTGTTTGAGTAATTAACGCTACTGGCAGCACTTCCGATATGCAAACAACAGAGCTACGTTTTGAAATCGCCCGGAATTCTCCTTTAAGTGTCCAACGGACACTGGTTAACACTGACATGAACTACAACACCACCACCACCTAGTGGCAGCAGTTCAAGATTAGGCCAGTTAGGCATTATCGAACCCACCTAAAATGTTCACAATGCTGCCAAAATATTCTTCCCCACTAAAGTCATACGAGGTCAAAAAAGGTTAATAATTCATTTAAGGGTATGATATTTGATTATATAATCTAATAATGCATATCTCCTCTTGTTTCCGTCAACCAGCAACATGACAAACAGTTTCATTCTTAAATCCAAAAACAAAGGAGTCACATTCCACAGGTAGAAACTTATTTTATTAGTTATTCACATTAGTAATATATGCATTGTAAAAATTTGATATCATACTTAATACTAAGTCAACACATGTAGGTTTCCAAAGATCCCATAAAGCGAGAATTGTGGCAGGCAATTGACAGGATATATACACATATTTTTGAAGGAAGAAAACAGTTAAAAGGAGCTGTTTGACCCATCAGGGTGGCTCAGAGATAAAGCCATTCCCACAGTTGTTGAGGTAGATCTTAGGTGAGTTCTCAAACACTACATAAATAATAGTCAGATCACTTTCTAATATATAAACATTTTGTCTTTTAAAAAGAGTGGGATGTTCTAGCAACTGCTGCAGCTTGGTACACCTACATATTACTAAGCCACTTGCTTTGTCTGATGAACCGCCCCCTGGAATCCCATCGACCACAGGTCGACCTTTATTAAGGGACAGTGCCAACTCAGCCGGGGTGAGGGAAAGTGGATATGGACCCCCGCCTGTTTTACGGTCCTCAACCTTCTTTCTATTGGCTACATAGAAAATGTAATTACATTAAATACTAAATTACATTGCTTCAGTAACAATTTAGTGAGTTAAGAAAATAATACCCTGTTGGAAAAGTTATTTTTATCAGGGATTACACCTGATAAAAACGAGAAGCCACTAGTCTATATTACTAGCCAAATATGTACATTACTACAATAATATTAAGAAATATTACTTTGCAAAAACTAAATGCGTGCCCAAAAGATTTTTGCATTACAGTGAAAGGGAAAAATAGCCCATATATAATTTCATAAACTCACATATTTACTCTTATTAATCATATCATATTTATTTTTTGCCAAGCAAACTCTCTTTTGCTGATGCAGCAGTATTGCTTTTTTAGTAATGATGGTCTTATAGTCTTAATAAGCAAGCATTAAAACCTCCAACTCAGTTTCAATGAAATACATAACTCGCTTGGATTTTCATGGGAACTCCTGAAATCGGCGATCCATTGAATAGGTCTTTACGTACTCGCCGTGTGCACGCAGTAACTCTGGGTTACCAATAGGAGGTTGATTGAACTAACTCCTCACAAGCATTTTGGAACCGACATACCCAGAGTAAGCAAGTTTTGGGTTAATCAACCGAGAGTTCAGGGTATATGTGACGGTAAGTTAACCTTGCTGGAATACCCCCCAGGTAATGCTGGCTAATGTCAGCCAAAGTCACTATATTGTTGTCAGCACATGCAAACAACGTTCCCTTGTTATGAGCACATCATAAGTGCTTCTCCAGCTCTGCTGTTGCTGGTGACTTCAGTGCACTCAAGTAACGAACATACGGGTTGCGCGCGCACCCTGACTACCGGCATCCATCACCAATCTGAAACATAAAGGCAACACTTTTTAACAAAGTCTCACAGGTAGCAGATAGCAATTTCACCACTCACCTTACAATGCACTGCAAAAAACACACCTCCAAAAATCAGACAATAAGTACCTATATTAGGATGGCATATGCTTAATGTAAGGAACATTTTCTTCCAGTGCACTGAGATAGTTTGACTTCCTAATGTCTGAAAAATAAATTCTAATAAGTAAATTATTCTTAAAGATAAAATATTTGAAATGATAAATACCTCATAAATCATGATACACTACTCTCCCGTAAGTGAAAGTACATAAGCCGCTTATAACACTAAAAAGTATCAATACCAATATCAGCGATACTGGCCTTGTATTAATTGGTATCGGATCGAACCCAAATTTTGCAGTATCGCCCACCTCTAGTTTAATTTTTAAGGACTGCTTGGTTTGTACCATAGATGGTTATATCCAGTAATTATACAATGTGTGACGTCACCCATTGGTTTGTTAAGATCTGATTTGGGTTATCAAATTTGCCGTTACGGGCGCAGACATGTAGGTTGCGGATGTGACGATTTTAGATGAGAGGGAGGAGTAATCTAGGTAGCTAACTGATATTAATTGAGATTCTAACGAAGAACAGTATTAAAATATAATGTAAAACACAATGTAACATTACTTACCAGAAAAAGTAAACTGCCAACTCATTTGAGTGTCTTGTCGTACAACCGAACGCCATAGCCACGCCCTAAACGCCCCATTCCTTTATCGCTGATTTTAAAATCAACAACATCACAATTAAATAAATGAACATCATGATAAATTGCAGAAGGCTTAAATCTAGCAATTGAGATCATATACTCATTATGAAAATGATTATTACCTGAGTAAATCAAGTATATTATGTCTCTCATTCTCAGACTATTACAGAAACCAAGCTCTTTTGCAACCAGGCATATCGCTCCCAGCTGGAATTCAGATATAATCATAGATTGTATAATTACTCGATATAACCATGTGTGACATTACCCATTAGTTTGTTAAGATCTGATTTGGGTCATCGAATTTGCCATTACGGGCGCAGACATCTTGGTTGCAGATGTGACGATTTTAGACGAGAGGGAGGAGTAATCTAGGTAGCTAACTGATATTTATTGGGATGCTAACGAAAAACAGTATTAAAACAAAATGTGAACAGCCAACTCATTTGAGTGTCTTGTTGTACAACCGAACACCATAGCCACGCCCTAAACGCCCCTTTTCTTTATCGCCGATTTTAAAATCAATGAGACCATAATTTTAAAAATGAACATCATGATAAATTGCAGAAGGCTTAACTCTAGTGATTGAGATCATATACCTTTGTATTACCTCAGTAAATCAAGTATATTATGTCTTTCATTCTCAAAGACTATAACAGAAACCGAGCTCTTTTGCAACCAGGCTTATCACCCCCATCTGGAATTCAGATTGAATGCAGGTTTAAGGCACTTCCTCATTTGTGTCAATTTGCCAAACCGGATGCTCGCCCTGTGGATAGAATGCAGGTTTAAAGATGAACTGAACTGAATGAATCAACGTTGATAACTTGTTATTTATGACATAAATGTTATTATTTATGTTATTTATTTTAACTACACAAAAAAAATCAATACATAGGTTTTTTAAGCAACACCCAAAACTGTGTTTGTTAGTATAGAACGCTGCCAATTTCGATGACGTCACTGGTATGATAGGGACCTGAGAAGGTCTACAGTATAGGCAACCGCTGCAACATATTACACATGAAAATGAGTCAGTTTAACGGCACGTAATGTATTAATTTTGTCTCAAGATATTGTATACAATACAAAGTTGTCTAAAATATGCATTAGATTGTATTTGCATTGTAATGTACACAGTAAATCATTAATGGAGCAATTATAAGGCTACTATAAGAGGGAAATGTAGCCTACTGACATGCACTCTCATTGTATCCAAGCACATTATGCATTTTAGGAAATAGAGACTGCTTATAAATCGTGTGCATTTAGAGAAAATTGAAAAATATGATTGAGGTCCTGTGCGTTTTAGAAAATCAAGGCAGATTAATGGAAAATGTGATTGGACGAATTCATCCAATGGGGTTGCTTGTTAAGTTACGGAGGATTGATGAGTTTTGCAGTTTACTTTAGGCTAGTTCATAGTTGGCAGATATTTTCTTTGTAGGTGTTGATGGATATTGCACAGATGGATATTGCACAGATATCTCATACTATGGAACTAGTAGCTATTTCTGCGAGTTGAACTCCCTCTGCATCAACAATCTGCCCTGAGACGGTGAACATCAACTAGCTTCAGGGTAAGTAGAAAGGGACATTGGATTCTGTTTACAGACACGCTGTGGTTTAGATGGCAGCTAGTAAACACATTATTGTCGATCTGTGATATTTTCAGAGTCATGGTTTATTTATACAGTCTATGGTTGGAGTGCTAGATTGTGGAGTTTGACATGAGTGCTTCCAACGTGTTTAGCTGATAGTAAGTTAGTAAGTAGTAAAGTAAAGTTTATTTATATAGCACCTTTCACAGACAAGGAAGGTCACAAAGTGCTGCACAGTAATAAAAACAAACAGTAAAATAAAATAACAAATATAGAAGAAAAAACCTAGTTTTACTCCACAACTGTAATACCGTCAACTTCCATTAAAATTGTTAGTTAAAAGCTTGCCCAAAAAGATGAGTCTTTAAGTGCTTTTTAAAAGATTCCATGGAACTCATAGTTCTCAGAGCTAAAGGGAGCAAGTTCCAGAGCCTTGGAGCCACAACACAGAACGCACGGTCACCCCTTGTCTTAAGGCGTGTCCTGGGAACCAATAAAAGATCTTGGCCAGAAGACTCTAAGGTGCTGGAAAGGAGGGTTCGGCAGATAGTCGAACCTCAGGTTGAAAAGGAACAACGTGGATTCCGTCCTGGTCGTGGAACAACGGATCAGCTCTTTACTCTCGCAAGGATCCTGGAGGGGGCCTGGGAGTATGCACATCCTGTCTATATGTGTTTTGTGGATTTGGAGAAGGCGTATGACCGGGTCCCCCGGGAGATACTGTGGGTGGTGCTGCGGGAGTATGTGGTGAGGGGGTCCCTTCTTAGGGCCATCCAATCTCTGTATGACCAAAGCAAGAGCTGTGTCCGGGTTCTCGGCAGTAATTCGGACTCGTTTCATGTGAGGGTTGGTCTCCGCCAGGGCTGCGCTTTGTCACCAATCCTGTTTGTAGTATTTATGGACAGGATATCGAGGCGTAGTCGGGGTGGGGATGGGTTGCAGTTCGGTGGGCTGAGGATCTCATCGCTGCTATTTGCAGATGATGTGGTCCTGATGGCATTTCATCGGCTTGTGACCTTCAGCACTCACTGGATCAGTTCGCAGCCGAGTGTGAAGCGGCTGGGATGAGGATCAGCACCTCTAAATCTGAGGCCATGGTTCTCAGCAGGAAACCGATGGAGTGCCTACTTCAGGTAGGGAATGAGTCCTTACCCCAAGTGAAGGTGTTTAAATACCTTGGGGTCTTGTTCGCGAGTGAGGGAACAATGGAATGGGAGATTGGTCTGAGAATCTGTGCAGCGGGGGCGGTATTACACTCATTGTATCGCACCGTTGTGACGAAAAGAGAGCTGAGCCAGAAGGCAAAGCTCTCAATCTACCGGGCAGTTTTTGTTCCTACCCTCACCTATGGTCATGAAGGCTGGGTCATGACCGAAAGAACAAGATCCAGGGTACAAGCGGCCAAAATGGGTTTCCTCAGGAGGGTGGCGGGCATCTCCCTTAGAGATAGGGTGAGAAGCTCAGTCATCCGTGAGGATCTCAGAGTAGAGCCGCTGCTCCTTTGCGTCGAAACGAGCCAGTTGAGGTGGTTTGGGCATCTGGTAAGGATGCCCCCTGGGCGCCTCCCTAGGGAGGTGTTCCAGGCACGTCCAGCTGGTAGGAGGCTTAGGGTAAGACCCAGGACTAGGTGGCGAGATTATATCTCCAACCTGGCTTGGGAACGCCTCGGGATCCCCCAGTCGGAGCTGGTTAATGTTGCTCGGGAAAGGGATGTTTGGGGTCCCCTGCTGGAGCTGCTGCCCCCGCGACCCGATCCCGGATAAGCGGATGAAGAGGGATGGATGGATGGATGGCCTGAAGACCTCAGAGACCGACAAGGAGAATGCAAATGTAATAGATCCTGGACGTAAGAGGGAGCTTGACCATGCAAGGCTCTGAATGTAATTACCAAAATTTTAAAATGTACTCTAAAACCAATAGGAAGCCAATGAAGGGCCTTTAGCACCGGCGTGATGTGTGACCTCCTGCTGGTCCTAGTCAAAAGCCTAGCAGCCGCATTTTGTACAACCTGCAGTCGATCTATAGAAGATTTATTTAAACAAGTGTACAGCACATTGCAATAATCTAATCTTGAAAAAATAAAAGCATGAACGAGCATCACCATCTCTTTCTTTGAAACCATAGCTCTAATCTTAGCAATGTTCCTGAGATGGATAAAACAGGTGCGAACCACTGACTTAACATGACTGTTAAAACACATCGATCTGTCAAAAGTGACACCCAGATTCCTTAGGTCACTGCGGTCAGAGGTTGATAGACCTCCAAGGGCCTGCCTAATCTTAGGAGTAATGTTGTCTGGTGCAAAAATCATCACCTCCGTTTTATCCGCATTAAGTTCCAAAAAGTTCTCAGCCATCCATTCATTAATGGAGACTAAACAGTTCAGCAAAAGGGACAGTTTTTCTAGTCTATCTGGACTAAATGAAATCAATAACTGGATGTCATCTACATAACAATGATAAGATACCATTTTGAAACTACTAATAATCCTTCCAAGGGGACGCATGTACAGATTGAATAGCAGGGGGCCAAGCACGGAACCCTGCGGTACACCATAGGACAGAGGAACAGAATCTGAAATGAAAGATCCTGTGGACACTGAAAAACTCCTGTCAGAAAGTTAGGAGGTAAACCAATCCAGAGCAGATCCAGAAATGCCCACTAGTGAGTTCAGTCTATCAATCAAAATGTAGTGATTAACAGTATCAAACGCTGCACTGAGATCTAACAAGACCAGCACAGAATATTCTCCTGCATCAGCAGCCATCAAGATGTCATTTGAAATGAGGGCAGTTTCAGTTGAATGTTTTTTATGAAAGCCAGACTGGAATTTATCACAGATACTATGAGCCTCATCATTTAGCTGCATACTACGAACACATCATTTAGCTGCATTGCCACAACCTTTTCTAGGATTTTAGAAATAAAAGGCAATTTAGAAATAGGCCTATAGTTGTTAAAAAGTGCTGCATCAAGATTACTCTTTTTCAAAAGAGGCTGAACAACAGCATGTTTATATCACCTAGGGACCTGGCCCATCCTAAGAGATAGATTTATAATTGAAACCAGACATGGGCCAATAGATGTAATAGATTTCATGAACAAAGAAATAGGCAATATATCGACAGAGCTTTGGGAAGGCTTCATTGTACCCACTAACCTAATGAAGTCCTCCAAGGAAATTGGGCAAAAGGAGTCCAGTATTGAGGGTCTTAGTTGAGTAACTATAGAGTAGTTTACTGATGGTACAATACCTGCCCTAACAGCTGTAACCTTGTCCATAAAGTAAGACAAAAAGTGATTGCAATTATCTTTAGAAAACACAGGGACAGAAGATGTAGCAGGAGAAACAATGTTGTTAACAGTCTAAAACAAAGTTTTAGGATTCCTTTTGCTGGCAGATATCAGTTTTTAAAAATAAGAGACTCTAGCATCCTTGATCATCTCGTTAAGATCCACCAAGAGCTCTTTAAGATGCTGGGGATGGACTAGGAGCTGAGTCGCTTTCCATAGACGCTCAGTCTTCCGACAGACACGTCTAAAGCTGTGGATGACGTCATTTATCCACGGTAATGTGTCAAAAGCAGGAATTAGCAGAGTCTTAAGAGGAGCCACTCTATCAAGCAGCAGGGTACAGTGTTCATTAAAGGACTTTACAGAAACGTCAATGTCATCTGAGATAAAAACCGAGCTTGAGTCAAACTCGGCAGGGAAACTCTCAACAGCAAGCTGGTTAACCATGCGAGAGCAAGATACTCGCATAACAGGCAGAAATTCCTCGTTATAAGCAAGATCAAATAAAATGCATTTATGATCACTAACAAATACATCATCAATACAGATATTGCTAGTATTTAAACCATGTGAGAGAACTAGATTGAGTGTATGACCCTTATGACGTGTTGAGAAAAGTTAAAAGATTCCGTGATGCTCAAAAATTCAGAAGCAATGTTGCAGGCATCGTCATCCACATGAATATTGAAATCGCCAACAATAATCATTCTATTCAGTTAATTGTGGATGATAAAAAGTCAGTAAATTCACTCAGAAAAGAGGCCAATGGCCCAGGTGGTCGGTAAACCAAAAAACAATTAAATGAATTTGAACGACCAACTTTAGTCATCTGTAATTCAAACGAAGAGTACAAACCTGCGCTCATCGACTGGCAAATAAAATGCTTTTTAAAAACCATAGCAAGACCTCCACCACGGCCCACTAGTCTTGGCGTGCTGATAAATTAGCAATCCACAGAACAGAGTTCAATCAAATGACAATAATCCATACTCCGTTGCCATGTCTCCATCAGCAACATAAAATCCAGATTTTTGGAAGTAAATAAGTCACTGAGCAAAAATGACTTGTTAGAAATTGAAAGGGCGTTTAACAAAGCCAGCTTGAGCGGTGAAGGAACGACACTTGAACCAGAGGGAGGGGCTCGTGGCAGCAGCTTCAGGTGCATAGCACACACACCACGCCCAACTGTAGGGTTTCTCCAAGGCTAAGGGACCAGAGTCCTAGGGACATCCGGAAAAACAAAACGAAGACAAGGCGGTTGTGAGCCACCATCACAAGGTCCCATCTTCAGGAGCTTCTTAAGATGCACCTGCCTCCCTGTTCTTTTTCCTCGCCTTCTCCGCCGCTTCTCCGCGCGTTGCACCAGGCATTCTCCATTCAGCGCACAGGAAACAGGTGCAGGCGACATATGAATGGGGCTGAAAATGCGATCCAGGTACAAACGTCACCGCACTCTACCATGGAGGATCGAATCTGAAGCAATGTTTGATGATCATATACCCATGCAGTAGATACAACATTTGTGGACAAACAACAATATAGCACAGAAAATAAATAAAGCGAGTTGAGACGAACATCCAGCCACAGAGGCGAAGCCAAACACAGGCGCCATACTGCCAACACGGTGTGGAACCCGGGTGTGGTCTTCTGCTGCTGTAGCCCATCTGATAGCCCTTTCCCCATCTGATAGCCCTTTCCCTAGGTTGGATCGTTTGGTACTGTATCTAGTTTGTTTTGTGACTCGAGCTGTGTCTTAATGTGAAGGCTTCATCCTTCGAAGGCCGCAGACTTCGAAAGATACAGCCTGCATGGCCTTCGTAGGCTGCGAATGTAGCTGTCATTGGATAACCGATTGAGCCACCAGGTGTCCCCAATACCGCTTAGCAAATGGTGTGAGAGGAGAACTGCCATCCTACATGACATTTGTGAAATGTCAAGTAACTATGGAGCCTGAATTGCTAACTTTCATTCTTATTTTATTCATGTTACCGGAGGAATTATACACTTTGATATATGTTGACATTCTGCCTTTAATTTTGAAGGTGTTATCATAATACCGAACTTATGACATCATCGTTAGTGTTGCTGGCAGAATACAGCTCCAGGAAGAAGCAAAACGAGAGGCAGGTCCAATGGGTTTACAACTTTTAACCCTGTTGTTTTCACACAGTTGAAGCATGAAAATAAAAAACAAAGAAAAACTTACATTTATATGTGAATTCCTCGGCCACCACGCTATTAACACCAGCTATTTTCTTTGAATACAATTGCGTCGTCACCAGTGTGCTATGAATTCTGGGTAGGAGTAGGCTGCGAAGTGTCCTTTTTATATGCTTCCTTTGCCAGAGAAAATGATGGGCGCATTTGGTGTCGCATTTGAATGACATTCCAAACATGGGCAGCCTTCGTCGCGCCGCGGTGACGAATGCCTCCTTCGAAGGGTGCAGAGTTTGATTTGAGATAGCCTTCGTATTATTATTATTATTATTTATTTATTTTTTTGGGGGAAAGGTCAGCTTCAGTATTTGACAACAGGATTGTCTTTATTCTAAAACGTGCATCATTTCCAATCCCGTTTTTTTTAAATATTATTGCTATCTACATTTTACACCCGTCCTAACCTTTACCTAACCGTGACCAAATGTTGAGACCAATTACATTGTGCCATTAATATTTATCTCTAGCTTATACATTTTGTATTATTTTTACAATATTTACAAATCTTATGCGTTTTACAGATCCCAGTTTCACTTGTTTCACCTATAATAATAGCCTTCGTATTTTTGCTGTGACGCAATCAGCCTTCAAATGTGGCTTTCGAAGGCTGCAGAGTTTGAATTGAGACAGCCTTCGAGCACTGCTGTGACACAATCAGCCTTCAAATGCGCAAAATCAGCCTTCAAATACGGCCATCGCAGGATGCAGTCTACACATTGAGACACAGCTTATTTCAATTATTGCCCAGTGTCAGTCTCAGTTTTGTTGAACGGTATAAAGCCTACACGTTAGGCTTTATTTGTGTGTGTGTATGTGAATACGTATTTTCTGTGTGTTACAATAACATTACATCCAGCCCTTTGCTTAGTAGACTTGCTAGCATAACTATCCTCTGCCTGACGTGAGCGTTTCAGCGCCCTTTCCCTGCGGAAGATAGTGACGGTGGTACTACTTTCCGTTGGTCTATCTGTCTGCCCTGTATTGTACTGTACTGTAGCCTGAAAAGTCAAACAATGATGGAATGGCCTCATGTTTCAGTCTGTTGGACTTAACCCTCACCAGTGACCCGGTTGTGTTGAAAGTACAGCTCTCTAAATTTTCTGTCGCTAAAAATGCTCGCTACAGACTCGGGTTGTTGGAGGGCTAACCAGTTGTAAGGCAGCTAGCCATGACTTGAGGGCTGGTTTCCTTGTCAAAGGTAGCCTGTGGAAATGTAATTTAACCCCAGCTGCCTTAGCCCTATACCCTTCATTACTGCAGCCAGGGGCAATACAGTATAACCCCCCCTGCAAACTGTTGGTTTCTGTTTCCTCAGTCATGTCAGTTAGCCTCAGACTCATTACTGTACCTGTTATGGCTGAGCTGCTAGCGCTAGCCACGTAGTAGCTTACCATACCAATGACGTAGCAGATTGTTGAAATCCAAAATGGCGACACCCATGTAACAAAAACAACATTTTCAATGTACCATTTTATCCCTTTTAACAAATTTAGCCATTTTAATCATTGTAACAATGAGAAGAAGAAAATAAATATGTTATATCACCTTTACTTAAGATTCCAGTTCAGTTCATCTTCTTCTTCTTATGTTTCTGAATGGCGGTTGGCAACCAGCGTTTTGGAGCATTACCGCCACCATCTGGACTGGAGGGTGGATCAAGAGGCCAACCTACACTGTCTTAAATTCTTTTAATTAACCCGGTTATCTTCAAAAAAGAAAACAAAATTTTAAAACAAATTTCACCTGATCCTTTCTGCAGTATATCATGTAAATGTAATGTCATCTGGTTTTCACCAAGTTGTATCACCAATCTTTGTCTGGCTCGATGGTACTTAGGACAATACATGACCACATGCTCTATGGTCTCTTGACTATTGCAATATTCACACCTTCCATCAACATGCTTATTCATTATAAATAATGTTCCATTTAAACCAGTATGTCCTAACCTCATTCTGGACACCATATCTTCTTCTTGCTTACATCTGTATGTATTCCTGTTCTTCCCCACTTGTCCTTTAATGCTATACAGGTGTCTCCCAGATTGTTCATTATCCCACACCACCTGCCATCTGGCCTTTGTTTTAGCTTTAATTATACTCTTGACTTCAGCTTTACTATATTTAATATCCACCTCTATATCAAGCTGCTCTGCTGCTTTTTTCACACACCTATCTGCCAACTCATTGCCTCCCACCCCTATATGAGCTGGTACCCATATAAATGTAGTACTAGTACCTGACTTAATCAGATTGTTAGCTAGTTGCAGTATGTCATACACTATATCCTGTCTAGTCTCGGATTGATGAAATTTCAGGCTTGTCAAAGCTGAGCTTGAGTCTGATGCTATCACAGCTTGATTAGGTTTATTGCTCTCTACCCACATCAATGCCATCCATATCGCTAACAATTCTCCCATGTATACAGCTAAATCATCAGTAATTCGTTTTGCAGACTCAATGTTTAATTGAGGGATAACATACGCAATTCCCATTTTTGTATCATTCTTCTTTGACGCATCAGTATATATAATGATTGCTTCTTTATACTTCCTTGATATGTATCCCTGTACCCTGTACTGATTCACTTCATGAACCTCTTTTTCCTCCAATAAGCCCAAGTCAACTGGAACCTCTAGCAAAAGCCACGGAGGGACACCTGGCCAGACCACTGAAGGGCTTATGTCCAGTGCACTGATTCCCATCATGATTACCTTCTGCCTTATTGTCCATCCAAAACTTTTAATTCAGTCATTCTCTCTTTCTTGACATTGCCATAAAACTGACTGACTAAGATGTTTGTCACCATGACCCATCAAATAAGCCCAGTACACAAGAGCCAGCTGGTCTCTTCTAAGTTGGAGAGGCATCTTCCCCATCTCTACCTGTACTGCTGCAACGGGAGTGGTCTTAATTGCCCCACAGCATAGCCTCAATCCTTGATTTTGAAGTACATCTAACTTCTTTAATGATGTTGTAGCCGCAGACCCATACACTATACACCCATAATCAAATACCGATCTCATCAGCCCTGTATAAATAGATTTCAAAGCTGGCTGACTTGCCCCCCAT
>JACXGM010011857.1:0-24577 GCA_016801145.1 Umbra pygmaea
GGGGGGGGGGGGGGGGGGGGGGGGGGGGGAGAGGGAAAGAGCGCTTCAGAACCCCTGACCTGATATCTGATATTTAGATACACTATTCAAAAAAAATATTAGTTTGACAGGGAAGCTGTGTGCAAACAGGAATATATATTATTTTTTCAAAAATAAAATAAGCACCCCAGAAAAAAGGACACTTTCTCTCCAGGAAAAAAAAATTGCAGGTGCTCAAGCCCCCTTTGATGTCTATGTGTGCACGTGCCTGGTCTGGAGTGTGTTAATGCGCTTATAAAACGGTTGCCAACATTTTATTTGTGAAAATTAATGTTTTAATTAGTATTTTTAGCGAAAGAAAATGGTCACGAGGCGTGCGGTTATCGTGAAACATTAATGTACACCCCACCACTCTTTTTACTGTTGCCATGATTGTACGCCACAAATCAAGTAGTTCCTATAAAACGGATCATTTAGATCGTTTATGACAAGGTCTGAACACTTGTTCACACATGTAAATGGCATTCGTTAGCCAGTTTGCTTTAGTGATGCATTTTTTATGCAATTCAAATGTTTACGTGATACAGACCTTACTGTCAACATTCAATCAGCCTGCTATAGCTACTTTAATTACGACATATGGTTAACGCAGTCAGTACGGGCAGACTTCCATGTAGCTATATTATGCAGGTGCTGTCATTAACAGGCTATAATTATTAAACTATTAATTTAGTATTCATTT
Source organism: Umbra pygmaea (assembly GCA_016801145.1). NCBI lineage: Eukaryota > Metazoa > Chordata > Actinopteri > Esociformes > Umbridae > Umbra > Umbra pygmaea. Next base: position 722 of record JACXGM010011857.1, read on the forward strand.
CCGGTTATTAGATAGGCTAGTACAAATACAAAAAAAATCCTCTTTGCGACATCCATTATAAGGATTGCACAGAACGTCGGTCTTTATCCCTAAATCTTTTATAAACTGTTCACTTGACACAGTCGTGCGCTGTCAAATTGCGGGATTCATTTCAGTCGCGTTGCACTTGAACATATAGCGTTCGTCATCAGAAAAATGCAGTTAATTAATTTGCACTGTTATTACAAATAATGTAATAGAACACATAAAATGTAATTAAACACATGCAATCCCTCTAGCCCCGTATATATGTGAATGGATGTTCTGAACCCTGAATATCTGGTGACCCTTAATATTAGGATGGTTTCAACGACAGAGGGAGAGAGATCATTCAATTTGCTAACAACGTGTAGGAAAACAATTGCAGGCTATTTGCCTCAACAATTGACAAAAAAAAAAAAAAAAACATAGGCAGAACAATAATTTCAGGTAACTTGTATGTCTTATTCTAACAACCGTTTTTATAGAGAAGTAGCGTATCAAGATGTCAACTGTAGGCTATTTCTTGATATTTTAAAATATGAAGAAAGGGGTCTAGGGTTACTGTAGATGGATAAACAACCCGACCCGTGATATGTGGAAAACTCAGTGTGTGTAATGTGAGTGGTAGGTCAGACATTATGCTAACGAGCCAGCCACCGGTGTATTGACCGGTATTGACATGACAGCCAATAGCTATACACTTTATTACAAAAAAGATTAGATTACTTAAAACCTGTGGCTGGTTAGCATGTCTACACCAGTGACAATCTTTTGTGGTAAGTGAATGTTAAAATCTTTTTTATTTTTTAAATGGTCTTATTTGGAAGTTGGTGTTGAGATTTAAAGCGAGAGGAATTTTCCGCCATGTTTTCACACTTCAGTGAAAACATTCTACAGTTCGGATATCAAGGAATTGTCAAAGGCTTGGAATGCAATTTTAGCCAATCAAATTCATACTTTGCACGTGATGTCACAAAGACAAAGGCAAGAACATCATTCTCCTAGCATCGAAACCTATCAAACTAGGGGATGTCGCCAGTTTTACCATACAAAATTTGGGGTTTTAAGGTGAAAACGACATGCCAGATAGTAATAATAATACATACATCAATTAAGTCATGCATGGATTCATGATAACTCATGTACCGTTACGGTAAAGTGTAACCAGTGTGCTTATTCTAACCAACAACCAGGACAATTTCATAGTGGTTGGTGTAAACCGGGACATTTTAGCTTAGGCAGGGTGTACGTATTCAGATGAAGACTTCATCACAGATTAGCAAACGTTAGTGGGAAGCTAGCCAACTACTAGTAACACCTTTGCTTTAATTTTGAAAGTATTCTTGTCTTTCAGCTACGACAGCGTTGTTAACCCATTCACTCTTAAAATAGGTAGCTAGTATCCGTACTTTTGTAGGTTTTATTTTTTGTGCTGTGTAGCATACAGTAAGGTGACGGATTCTCGATATCTGTAAATATCTCAACTCCAAGTCTGGTAGAGACTTTGCAAGGTTCAAAGCAATGACAGTTACGAGTATGTTAATCTTTTCATATTATCAAATTTGGTTGATTGATTGTATTATTAAAAATCCAAGCCGCAATTCCCCTGGCTGGCCACTGTTCGTCACCATTTTATCGGCGTTTCTTGCCCTCCAGGTATCCATGGTAATCACGTGACTGCAAAGTATGAATTGCAGATATCACCGGACCCGTTTTATAAGAACTCCTTCACCCATGCTTCCAAAAACTGGTGAAAAATATTTTAAAAAATACAGATCCTACACTTTGATGATGTCATACAGAACTGTCTCAAACACCATACTGAGAAAATGTGATGTAGTCTACCATAACACCATTCAGTTAGTCTTTAATACCCCATTTAACACCCACCACTGCGACCTACAGTATACAGTGGGTATAGAAAAGAATCACCCCCCTGTAAAATAATCACATTTTGTTGCTTTGGAGCCTAAAATGAAGACAGACAGTTTTTGATTCATTCAGCTTTATTTACTCAGTGCAACTTATAACATCCTAGTGAAAGATATAACACCATGTCAGAAAAAACAAAAACAAATAAAAAAACATAATTACTGAGTTGGATCACCCCCTTGTTTTAGTACTTTGTTGAACCACCTTTTGCTTTAATTACAGCCTTTAGTCTGTTGGGATATGTCTATCACTTTGCACATCTAGACGTTGCAATATTTGACCACTCTTTGCAGAACTGCTCAAATTCAGTAAAATTTGATGGTGACCGTTTGTGGACTGCTGTCTTCAAGTCATTCCACATTTTTTCAATGGGGTTTAAGTCTGGGCTCTGACTAGGCCATGCAAGGACATTCACCTTTTTATCCTTCAACCACTGTGTGGTCAGTTTTGCTGTGTGCTTTGGGTCATTGTCATGTTGGAAGGTAAATCTTCTTCCCATTGACAACTTTCTGGCAGAGATCAACAGGTTTTCCTCAAGAATTTGAGGAAATTCATTTTTCATCAATTTTTCATCAATCTTTCCTTCTATCCTGACAAGTGCTCCAATCCCTGCTGCAGAGAAACAACCCCATAACATGATATTATTACCTCCATGCTTTACTGTAGGAATTATGCTATTTAGATGGTGAGCTGTATTGGATTTTCGCCAGACATATCACTTGGGGTTGAGGCCATACAATTCCATTTTAGTCTCATCTGACCATCTTTTTCCACGTGGCCTTAGAATCTTCAAGGTGGATTTTGGCAAGGCTCAGTCATGACTGCATGTGGCCTTTCTTGAGGAGTGGCTTTCTTCGTGAAACCCTCCCATACAAGCCACATTTTTGGAAAATGTGTGATATCATTGTCACATGCACACAATGACCACTCTTTGTCATGAATTCCTGCAACTCCTTCCGAGTTGCTGTAGGTTTTTTGGTAGCCTCTCTGACCAGTTTCCTTCTGGTTCTTTCATCCAGATTGGACCAACGTCCTGACCCAGGGAGGGTCTGTGTTGTACCAAATACCATCCACTTCTTAATAATGCACTTCACTGTGCTTCTAGGCACTGATAACGCCTTTGAAATCGTTTTGTATCCATCTCCTGACTTGTGCCTGTCCACAACTTTATCCCGTAGATCTTTTGACAATGTCTTGTCACCCATAGTGGATTGTTGTTTTCAGTTGCACTACCAAGGACTGAAATGCTTCAGGAAAAGCTTATTTCATGCTGAGCTAATCAAAATGACCACAGCGGATCACAGTTGAATGTCAATTGGCTTTGTGTGCTATTGAGAAGGTGACTAAATACACCTGGTTGGGTTTACAAGTCATTTTTATGAGGTGGGTGATTCTTTTTCCAACTCAGTGATTCTGACAAGTTGGTATTATATCTATTACTTGGATGTTATGAGTTGTACATATAGCTGAATGAAACAAAAACTGTGTCTGTCCGTTTTCATTTCAGGCTGCAGAGCAACAAAATGTGATTATTTAGCTGGAGGGGGGTGATTCTATTCTATACCCACTGTTACTTGTGGGCTGGCCCTTACTACACACTCAATGCCTGACTTACTGGTATCAACCCATCTACAAGTCGATTCTACACAAAAGCCCACTATACCTAAATTCAATTTTTACAATTACCTCACCCACCCTCAACCTGTGCTCAAGCAGGTACAGCTCTCTAGTCACTTCAAAAGGCCATACCTTCTTTGACAGCCACTCTTTCCAGTTCTCAGCTGCTAATGACTGGAATGAACTACAAGACTCTAAAACTCGAGAACACTCTCACATCTCCCTCACTGCTTTTAAGGTATGACTGTCCGACCTACTGTCGGACCACTGTATATCTGACTCTCCTCCATTCACTCACACACTGTTTTGCCCATTTATGCCCTAGTGCCTTAGTTATGCCCCATAGTATATCCGCAAAGTTAGTTATTCATTGTATATTTTTTGCACATTTATCATTTGCACTGTTATGGTTATGTGTTACCTATTCCAATCTTATTGCTGAGCGACTTTGCATACCATTTGACCTATACTCTGACTATCTGCACTTCTTATTTATATAAAAATAAATGGTAGTTCATGTGTAACTTTAGGTCATCTTGCACCATTCGCGCTTTATCTTGAACTTGATTCTGACCCGTGTAACTCTAAGATCTTTGTATACACTCTAGGTCTCTGGTCAGATACCTTTTTCAGAACAAAAAGTTTGCCATAGTGATGTGTAAAGGCAGGGTCAGAGGTCAAGTTTTATTATGGTGAATAAGGTCCTGTGTGCACATAGATAGCCATTAACCATACGTGTGGGCTTGTTTGTGAATCCTCACACAAACAATTACTCCTGTCCTGAGAAAGCCTCCTTCTTCTTGACGAAGCTCTTTAATAACGCTCCATTAATACTTTGCATGGCAGGGTGATATAAATTCACTAGCTGTTAATTACATATGCCCCTGAATAATTCACGGTCCAAAAATATATTAATAATAAATAATCACATTTGCCACCCGCTGAAGTTGCATTGCACATGATAGAGCGCAGAGACTGGGACTTCCCCTGGTTCAGATGGTGTCGTCTTTGTGTGTTTGCGCCTCCCACAGAAAATACAATCAGTTGTGATGAGGGTAATCATTCTGCTCTCTCACCGTATGAGACGCATCAGGCCATCAAGCCAGCAAAGCAGCTAACCAATTCACCGTTCCGATATTATGCGGCTACGTCGTGACATCATATCAATATTTAAAATCTTTCTTATGCATGTATTCCGGCTTGTCCGACTTCATTAAGGCCATTTCTCATCCCTCGGGCTGAGACACATTCCCTCTGGAACGCCAGGAGAGGATAAAAGTCTGGAAGAGAAACCAGCGCACTGCTCGGAATAACGGCTAGGATCAGCTGTACTGTTCAGCCTGCTGTTTCCTGTGTCCGTTACAGATGGAAGCATGTACATTCACACCTAAAATGTAGATAGAACAATGCACACACACACTGCATACCCATGTGACATGCACTAACAACCCCATGGGCCCACATTCACACCAACACAACAACATTCATGCAGGCCTGAAGGATGGCATACAGGCACGCAGATACTACACAACTAACCGCATATCCAGAAGCCTTCATTTTCCGGTCAATGTGCACTAGATTGCACTCAAGTTACCAGTAACCTTGGTTCCGTATACAGCCCCATCTTGCTGAATGTCCCCACAACACTTTTCTGCATTTAAACACTGCTTTACCCCTAGGAACTCACTGTCTCTCCCTCCAAATTAAATCTGTCTATAAAACGCCTGAATTCTGGCACTCTGTGTTTTCATTAATTTTTCTGTTTAATTCCTCCATGTTTGTTCTCCGTGCCTCTCCAGAAAGACACCCGGTGTAGAACCACCCCCCGGGAGAGGAGCTGGAGAGACAATGGGGCGTCTGAGTGGCACCCTTTGCCTGGGGGCAAGACTGGGATCCATTAGGAAACCCAAAAAGGTACTGCAGTGAAACAAAAAGCCTCTGGTCTACAGTTGATTGGCAAACAAAGTAGTCCTCCGCAGGCACTTTTACCAATCACCTACATTATTCTGGCGGACTAACGGCTTCATATTAAATCCACCACAGCCTATTAAGGTGTTAATTGTGATGAAGCCCAGGTTTGTCAAGGCAATTATAAGCAATAGTTTAAAATGGCTAGCGATGGCCTTTGAGGACAGAGAAGCTGTAGGGGGGTATTTTAGATTTAAAAATTCTTGACAGAGGTAATAATAGGTAGAGAATTATCACTATAGTACATCAGCAGAGATGATATCATTGTGGGATTTTTTTTCCTTCTTTTTAATACCACCTTCCATTCTCTCTAAAGTCACTGTGTAGAAAGAGGACATTTTGAAAAGTTAATTTGAAAGGCATTAGGTGACGATACATCAGCTTGTAATTAACACCATGTACAAATGAGAGTGTGATTTGGATCTGGGCAGCCATGACACATAGAGTGTCCATCAACGCTTACATTCCTTAAGTGCTTTACACTACGGCTAAAAGGAGAGGATTGTCAAGTTGTGAATTCATCTCCTGCATTAATATATTTTTAATGTTTAGATAACAAGTGTAACACTAGCATGACATTCACCAGTGTAGAACAGCTATAAAATTCCCTTAATAGAGGTAGTTATGAAATATAACTATACATAACCTGAACAGGTGACTTCGGATTGGATCTAGAGACAGGAGAACGATTTTCAATCCCACATGTTAAATTTGGGGACTGAGGAAACGGTAAGGAATGAAGGCAGACAGAGACACAGACCTGGAGTGATACCCCGTATGAAATGCAGTAAAGCCCATCACAATGCCGCTAAGACACGAGTCAGCACAGCTGCCATCCATGTTTTGTTTAGGATTTGTTTCGTTTTTTCTCTCTACTTCTTCTCTCTCACTGATGATACGTTTCTCTCCCTGAAATGTATAAATAACACTCCCACCTGGACTTCATTCACCACCCAAAGGCATTTATTTGCGAGTCTTCACACACATTTGCATCAGAATTACCTCTGGAGGAACTGATGTTAAACTCTCAAACCACTGATTCCTCGGATCACTTAAGCCCAGAGCTTATCTAGGTTATTATAATTTTTGAAGGATTTATAAAATCATATTTTGGAGAACGTTGAACCATGGAACGGCGGCGCAGACCATTCCCAGGGTGTTATTTTCCAGCGCACACACCTTTGTTTACCTGTTTGGTGGCTTGGCATTGTGGAATGTAGCACGTATCTGCCTGCAAATCCGCTTTGGCTCCAGTGCACACAGGATACAGAGATATTTCCATAAATTGCCTTACCTCAAATAAGCTTGAGTGAAAAAGTTATTTTATTTATAGAAAAGTTGATCAATAATACCACTTTAATTTGGATGTTGACTAAATTCAAAATGCTGTCTACTTGGGGTTTTGTTTATTCTTTTAGATTTCCGTGTACATATTTCTAAGAAGATATTCAAACATTTTATTAATTAGGGGCATCAGTCAGTATTGTATTTTAAGACAAAAGACAGACGACTTTGAGTTAGCTTAACACTCATGAGTTAACATCAAATAATAAGACAACAGTTGAACCATATAGTAGAAATCTTTAATTAGATGATGAGTTTGTTCACCATAATTGGGGGCACCAATTATGTTGGGTAGATGAACTGTGAAGTTAAGACTTGCAATAAAAGCTATAAAATAATAGTACAGATGATCCACTGATATAGAAGTAGAATGACACATTAACATAAGAAGGCAGGTTTAATCCATGCAGTGAGGAAGTAGAACTATCTGCTAAACTAGATACAGGTTTACTGTCACTGCATTTAGAAAACTCAAACAACTTGGAGCAGATAAGCATGATGCCTGGATATACTTTGCATGTAGTGAGAAAGGCACCTGTAAAGCAATACGCCTGACTTATACAGACAAATTGTTTCTTAATTTGATTTGTCTAAATATAAATGTAGAATGTGTTTATGAGTTGGATGAATGACTTGTGTTATACAAGAACCGAGCATTTTGGTTTGATTTTGATCATCAATATCAAAGACTATTGTTAGGTTAAGTCTGTCTATGGTTAGGCGTCTATATTCAGTTTGACTTTACCACAAATTGCACTTTTGTCTTTTTAATAAATTTTTTAATTTAACCTTTATTTTACCAGATATGCACGTTGAACAGTTTCTCCCATTGAATTGGCAACCTGGCCAATATAAAACGCCGAGCCGGTGCAGAAAACATAAAGTTACACATGAATCACACAACAGTGAAGTACAGAATAACAAAAACAGGAATACAATGTGCAGATCTTCAGAATAAACAATGAAGAATTTGTACAGGTAGTGCAACAAATGTCAGCATATGGAGGTAGATATTTGGTAAGTACAGTGGTGTGGCAGTATACTATACACTCAGTGGAAAAAATAGGGTCTGAGATAGAAAGGTAGATTTATCAGAATACAAAGTGGCAGTGCAGAAATAACACTAGAGTATGTGGCATAATGACCAAGGCTGTGGGAAAGGGAGTGTGCAAAACATACAAAGACAGCTGTGTGGGTGAGAGTGTGCAAAATGCATTAACGGCCAAAAGAGCTGGTGGAGTCAACACGTACATTGGTCTGACAGTAGATTTGATAGTAGTACTTTAAATGTAGTTTAAGGGACAGTGGATTCAAGCTTCAATGATTAAGTGTGGGCAATTTCAAAGCATTGGCTTTTATGCAAAACACACTAAAACCAAGCATTTTCTTTATGGTTATAATTTGAGCAGTCTAAAGCAAAGGGATAGCTGCCCTAGGGGCCTCTTGCGACTATTCTAACGACAAGTTTCTTCAATATGCATTAAGAGATGTAGTGCACAGAGACTATGTAGGTGGTAAGGGGAACTTGGGGGAACTGTCCTAAGAGGTAAATTCAGAGCCACAGGAATTATTCCACCAATAATGTGTACCCACATGAATGTCAGTTCCCTGGCAATCTTTGTTGTTATTCTAACTTTCATGGCTACATAATAATTATGAGAACCTCTGCAGCCAAACGTTTAAAAAATATTGTTTGTGTATATCTTGGGTGAAAATATATAGCTATTAATACACTCCAGACATTGCATTTCCTTGGAATTACTGTACACTTCTACGCTCTGGAGTGGGTGATGTGCTTGCAAAAAAGATGGCAATATTGACTTTGAAAAAATAGCAAGCAATTTCATTTTCTGACATCCCTGACCACTCCTCTGACTGTAACCAAGTCACCTTGCCTCAAAAATCATTATGAAGATAGTAACAATATCCTTAGTATTAATGTCAACCATACTGGCTACCCACCTGGCTAGCTAGTGTGCCTTTCTGGGGAATAGGGGGCTCTTGCCTTTTCATCTGCATAGACTAATTTGTCAAAAGCGAAGCTCTCTAGCTTAACCAACATGGCAGTGGTGGGGTGCCGCTGCAGTCAGGTTGGCCTGCTTCCCCAGTGAGCCAGCAGCCACCACAGAGCTCAATCTCTGTCCCCCCTTCTCACTTTCTATTCCCGCCCTCTCCTTCTTCTATCCTCTCCCGTACAATTAAAAATGCATCAGGCACAGGGCGTGGATTAGATGCACGATCCCCGGCTCTACTGATCCGGAGTGTGAAGCTGTCACGGAAAGGTTGGAGGGAAAGAGAGAGACAGAGACAGGAGCGGACGGACGGGGATGCAGGTGGGGTGGGATGGTACGCCTCTAGCGTAGGAACACCCAGAGACGATACCCCGCCCCATCCCTCATTCCTACCACTGCAGACTCCTCCCTTCCTTTGCCCCCCAACAGATCACTGTCAGTGTTCTCCCTGGTGTCATTCCTCACCTGTCCGTCACTCTCTCCCTCATGCCTGCCTCTACATCTATTGGCTTTCATGTCGCCCGCCACCTGTGAATTAACACCCAATCCATCTTAAATGTGCTCTTCTCTCCTGGCCACTGGTACCTGAGGGCCAGGCTTGCCCATGCAGAATAAAGTAGCAGTGGATCAGGTTGGGCTACTTTGGACTGAACACTTTGGATTGTTACTGTAATATGAGAATAATAATAATAAAAACACCTAATTCATCAGAAAGAGGAAACAGAAAAATGTGTGCTCTTCCCGGAAACACATGGAGGAGGAGCCTGAATGCCATTTTAAGGTGGAGACTACTGCAAAAAACATGAATGTACAATTCGAATTTGAAGGTTTGATGTAAAAAATAAGCTGCTCTACATACTCAATTGCGTTCCACATGAACAGGTATTCCTACTGCAGAACTATATAAATGCAATTAGCTACAGTATAGGTATTATACGCTTCTCTACATCACGCACACCACTTCTCACCTTGACAGTGACCAGCTACCCTGCTGAACTCCTCATTGCTGGCTTTTCATACAGATCACATAATCAATGGATTCTCACTTTATTGACTTTAGACCCTGCTTCCCATCTGTCACTATCTGTTACCTTCGATGAGATAGACACACTTCAGTGAACTAATTCTGCATATAGCTCAACAGATCAGGTGATAAGTAGTTTACTAAATAGGGAATAGGTGTCAATTTGGGATGCAGGCCTTCTCCTCAAGTCTGTCCTAAAGTCTCTCCATTATCACCTTGATGAAGTTGAGCTTTCAGAGTAGCTGTCAGGACAAGATACTGTATTTTGGTAAATATCAAAGTGTAAAACTTTCATTTAGTGTTAAAATGTTAATTTACTGTATGCTGAAAATAGACAGGAATGTGCATTTAAGAGAGTTGGTAGAAGTTGTTTGAACAAATAGAGCGGTGAGAGGATCACAAGAGTTCTATGATTGTGTAAGCTACTTCCTACGTTAATGTAGCATTAAATCCACATGCTAAAACAAATAAAGAGGGAGGATAGGATAATAATCATGTCAGGTTAGGAGAACTAACATGGCAGGTTAGGGTGATGAACACAGCAGGTTAAGAGAACTAACAATTCTCTCGGCAGCTGCAGTAACACTGCTTGTCTCAATTTTGGGGCAAAAATATTCATTAGCCATGTAGTTTAGAACAACACGCTGTGCTGCAAATCAAGAAAAATGCACAGGAGCGTCAACCATACATTCACAGGCTTTTCTTTGGAAACCTTAAAAACACAATTAGCTAGTTTTGCTATTCAAAATGTTTTTGAAAATGGCATGGGTACAATGCTGCTTGAATAAACTACTAACCTTCCAGCATTATTCTAGTCAGAACAGTACATGCATTTGGTTTGACAATTAATATTGGTAATACTTGATTTGGAGAGTCCCAAAGTCCATCTACAGTATAGTCACTCTACCAAAAGTGAAAGTACTAAGAAGAAAAAAGTACACAATTTCAAAAGAAACATTTTTTTTGGTATTGGTAAAGCTTTAATTGTTTTTTGGTTGAAACATGAACGTTAGTGAGCAAGTTGGCTGGCTACAAGTCTTAGAATAACTTTTGCTTGTTTGTTTGTTTTTTGTATGTTTGACTGGTGATAGCTGAACAAATTGTGGATATCATGTACATAACAATTACATGACAAGAATGACCTAGAATATATAATTTTACAAAAAGGCTAAAACCTTATTTGATTGATGTGAATAAAGCTAGCTACAGAACAGCTACAGTGCCAATAAATTAAACACATTTTAATAAACAAAAATGACAAAACATATTGATTTAAATTTTAGAATGTTAAACAATAATGATAAATAGTAATAATTAATTCAACTTATATTTTTTTCAAGGAACACAAAGCACTTTTTTTACATAAGCCCACCTAATCCCCCACCAATGTGTAGCACCCACTTGGGTGATGTCCAGCAGTCATTTTGTACCAGACTGCTCACCACACATCAGCTATCAGGTGAGTAGTGATATATACCAATTAGGAAGGAGGAGGATTATTAGGTGGCCATGATTGAAGTGAGGCCTGGTTGGAAATTTGGCCATGACCTCGGGGTTAACATCCCTATTCTTACAATAAGTGCCATGGGATTCTTAATCGCCACAGGGTGTTAGGACACCCGTCTAACTTCCCATCTGAAAGACGGCACCCTACACAGGGCAGAGGTCCCCATCACCACCCTGGGGCATTGGGAATGATCTTTAGACCAGAGGGAAGAGTGCCCCCTACTGGCCATCCAACACCACTTCCAGCAGCATTGGTCTCCCATCCAGGGACTAACCAGGACCAACCCTACTTAGCTTTAGAAGCAAGCCAGCAGTGGAATACAGGGCCCTATGCTGCTGGCCTAAAATTTGATTAGATTTACAAATTAGATAGCTTTGGTAGTGTTCACAAAGATTTATTTTTTAAGCATCTACTATCAGAAGTTATTGTTATTTTACAGTTAACAGGTTAAAATACCCCCAGAAATATAACGCATTTAACTGCAATCAGTTTGGTGAAAGCCTGTGTTCTATCGATGGCTAAAAGAACTCTGTTTCACAAAAATTAAAGGGTGTGTTTACATTTCAATAGATTTCAGCAACATTTTAGAATCAGCTCAGGACGAGACAAAAATACCTTCCAAACTGTTTGTATTTACATTGTCATGTCTTGAGACGGCAATCTCGCATTTGTGGGTGTGTCATTCAAGACGTCTTGTGCTGGGTGCGTGAGCACTTCGCTCAGAAATCTGATCAACCCATTGACCTACACCTGAAGAATTTCCCCACAATACACATTGCTCCTGAGCTGATTGCAAAGCCCCAGCTGGGATGTTTCGAAACCTTCTTGTGCGCTACCTCCAAAGGTCACGTGAAATTCGAGAGAGAACCAGAGGTTTATACACTACAATTGTGTCTCGTCTTGAGTGGACTCTAAATGTTGTAGAAATCTATTGGAATATAAACGCACGTAAAATTAATGTGGCCTGTTTATTAAATCAGGAAATTGTGTAACATGTCATAGCTACTGTATATTAATATTCTGGTCACTGGAGATGGAAGGACATTAATTTTTTTATAATGATAAAAAAATACCTGCATATCAAATCATCCAGTGAGGGCCTTTGTATATATACACTGTAAGTGCATGTGAAAGTCTTTTTGGAAACTTTTGGAAATTGTTTAAAGGGACTAGGTCTACTTAAACAGAGATTAATAATAATAATAATCTATAAATTACTGAATTTAAATCTGACAAAAGCTAAAAACAGGATAAATAGTCGATATGTACTCAAAGCATAGTACATGTTTAACTCATTGCATTGTGTTTTATCCTATAGCGCTACATTTTAACAAATACAGAAATGTTGATAAATCACCAATTTTGAAATGATTAACCAGCAATTTCTTATTTTAATAATTTATCAATCCAAAACGAAAGGATAAGTCATACATTAAAATGAAAAATGCTGAAATAATATTTCAATCAACTGTTTTTATGTAAATGTAGAAAATGCCCTTTTACAGAGAACACTCCATAGAAACACCTCGGTCTTAATATATTGTCAGTGTGTCATAATATGCAACGTATGCAAAAAAGACCCCTCACACAGGTTTCATGATTATGCGTCAAAATGGTGCCTCTATGACTATTCCTGTTTGGTAGGAGGAGCAGGAATCTTTCCAGACGGATGCTGCGGCCTAGCTGTCCCGCCCTGCTCCGATTCTTCCCTCCATCCAGGTCCGGTTCTGCTCGTTACACTGGCTGTGCATAGAAGGTGAGAGAGAGAAAGACGGGAGGTGTCTTAGGTTCTAAAGCCTGCGCTTTGACATTCACGCTGCGCTTCGAGTCGATCAGGTCCCAGCTCTGATAAATTTGCATCTCTTTGAATGTGACGCTCGAAAAAAAGAGGAGAAAAAAAAAGAGGTGTGGGGGGTGGGTGGAGGCGGAGATGGGTGGGGGGGGGGGGGGCATTGGGAGGGGGATGGAAAAAGGGCCCAGGCACTAGATTACATTTTGCCGTCTAGAAAATGAGAAAAAAGGGCCTCTATCTCCTGGAGTCTACTGGGAAGATCTTTATTCTGATTCTTGTTAGAATTGTTTATCACTGTGACAGAGCAGGCTGAGGTTGAGATAAAGGCAGTGCTCCATCACTAGCTTGACAGTCGTAGGACATGCGCTGGAATGAAAGGAGCCAGGGAAATATTATTAATAGATGCTGACTTGATTTGCCTCGATTGCACGTCAAGACGAGGGGGCCAGGGCTTGATTGCAGCCTATGAAGTTCTGTCCAAAAGGAAAGCTATTTTTCATTAAGTGATAGAAGTCTCCTCTCTTTTTTTTTCTTTTTCTCCCCTTTTGCGTTGCTTTCCAAGGAGCTGATAACTTATGCAGTTTATTCTAAGCGTGCTGATTTGTGTCAGAGAGAGAGAGAGAAAGAGAGAGGGTGAGAGAGAGAGAAAGAGAGAGAGGGATGGGAGAGAGAGGGTGAGAGGTAGATGCAGGGTAAAGGAAGGGGAAAAAAATTTAACTTATCTTGCCTTTCACAAAATAAACGGCCTTGCTGGTATAATGCTACTTCTGGTAGACGTGAGGACACCCAGCCCTGCATACACAATGTGTCTATCATCGCCATCTACATCCATGCACAGCTTTTGGCAAATGGCAACAGCTCCATTGCATTCAATGCAAAACACGGCCAGCGCCTACTGACAACCAATAAAACGAGTCTATAATATGCGATTACACCAGCAACACGATCTGAAGGTATGGGCATGTTTTATTTTTAGAGTGTTGCATTCATTACTAATGGCTATACAGGAATAGGGATTTATACACCGCCCTACTCGACGCCCCCATACTGTAAAGGCTGATGCACCAGCCAGACGTGCATGTGTCTGTATCGCAGTGATCTATGAAGAATGAAACCAGGCTATAGCTTCAGAGAGCCAAAAATAAGTGATAAATAAATATACAAAATACAGTGAGCTGAACGATGAAAAAAAAGGTAGCTAATCAGAGAAACGCAATGCAAAGACGTGTACACGGTGACTAGCAGATATGCCTGTTCACTCTTTCCTCCCTGTGTCAGTAGGCATGTTGATCTTCAGGAAGCGACGCAGAACAGCGAGAGTAAGACGATGATGCCAACAAAAAGAAGAATCCTCTTAAATAGTGTAAGCAGGCATGCCGGCTTCACGGGCACAATGAGAGCGTACCTGTGACTGGGAAGGAAAGGAAACAATGGAGGTTTGGATCTGGCTGAGAAAGAGCAGTGGGACGCCAGTCGCCTGTCTGCAAGGTCCCTGGTCTGCCTGCACTATGCTGAGGTAAACACACCTGTCGTGTATGTGCGTGTGCGCATGTGTGTGTGTGTGTGTGTGGAGGGGAGAGAAAGCATTGACAGATGGAGGAAGCCTAAAGCACGGTGTCTCCCAGTTTTCAAAACAACTGATCATTATAACCCTCTCCATACTGCCCTGTTTTTCTTGCTTCCTCTTGTGTTTTGTTGTGTTGTCTTACTCTTAGTCTCCAGTCTACTCTACTGACCCCAGTCTCTTTGGGGAATTAGTCCACCAGAGTAAGTTATGAACATCTTCAGCAGGCACTGTTATGGCATTTCTGTAACAATCATATCATATCTTATCATGTGTTCTGATTAAAAAGTGAAACTTGTAATCTTAGTTTCTGATTATCATAGTTCATTATTCAAGTATCATATTTTAAGGGCATTACAAAAATTACATGTTCGGTAATGTGTAGTGCATACATGAACGTGCAATTCTATAGGTGTACATAAATATACATTCCTGTATAGTATGTATAATTAGGCCTTACATACTTTGTCATCACTACAGTGGGTACAAGTCAATGCCTTTCTTTCATGTCAACAAGCAGCTTTGCACACTTCCGCACACAAACATATCAGTAGGGGACAAACGGTGTCACAGTGAAATCTCTCTTCCAGGACTGTATCTTCTTAAGAAATTGTAATGTTTTGTAAAATTGTAAAGTCAACTTGTCAAAATGTCATTAACCCATTTCTGTGTCTGGTTTCTGCATGTTGTGGTGATTAACAGTGAGCTACGATGTGGCTAATAGATTATTTTTTAAGGGATATTGACTGTAACGTTGTTGCTCAAAAGATTCAGTGAAAAAATATTTTTGAAACTTGTATTCTTCCTTCATAAAGAATTAACTATGTTAATTTTTACCCACTATTTATGTCAGTAAATAGAATTCTGAATAATGATATCGCCATTCTGTTAAAATGCATAAAATTATTCCTTGTAAAGGATATGTATTATGAGAAATAAAGGTTTAATGGCCACGTCTTTTTTTCTCATTTATTTGTCTGCAAGAGAGCGCAAGAGCTGCCAATCTTGATTTCATTCTGCACTAATGCTGTAACTGCAGAAATGTGCCCGTTCAGTTAACCCTGGTTAACAGTTTGAAATTAGCTGTTAAATTAATCATATAGTGACAAATCTTTGAGTGCAATTCAAGTGTCTCTCTGTAAGTGACTTCTCGTCTTTAATAAGTTCTCAAGATATGTGAGAATGTTATTAATTACGCCATTTAATACGTTACCACACCCGCACTCCAAAGAGCTTGACTTATTTTCTTTGATGTTCTCTTCCAGGAAAGTAGGTGGCTGGTTACATTTCCAGGAACAATGGTTGAATATTCATCAAATGTCTTGTTGTATTTTTAGGCAGATCACTTTTTAACACAACTCATATCCTCTAAAATATGGTTTCCCAAATTGGCAGTGACACAACCGCATATTTTGGTTTCCATGAAATATGCGATTGCTTTCTCCATTAACTGTGACAGTGTGTGTGTGTGTGTGTGTGTGTGTGTTGTGTTGTGTGTGTGTGTGTGTGTGTGTGTGTGTGTGTGTGTGTGTGTGTGTGTGTGTGTGTGTGTGTGTGTGTGTGTGTGTGTCATTTTTTAACTCAGTCACCTAGTGTAAAAGCTAATGTAGATATAATTAATAATATTGATAGTAAAATAATATACAAGAATATTCATTAAATTAGCTGCTGGGTTTGGGAAACACCTGGAATTCCAAGGAAGACATAACAAAAAAGAGTTAGCTAAATAAGATTCTCCCTTGCAAAATACAGCTACGGTTGCTGAATGAAACACCTACAATCGGAGGCACTAGATAATTTCATCAGAATGCTCAATATTTCCTGAATATTTCATCCTCCCCCTTGCATCTGTTAATACCTCAAACACTTTTAAACCTGAAACTTTCAGCAGACACACTATAGAAGTTGAGTTAAAACACAACTGAGAGATATTGTTTACGGTACACATGTCACTAAGAAGTACACCAGTTTAGGCATCAACAACGTGGGAGTTTTGACTGCATGTTGACTGAGCGGCCATGGTTCTCTGAGTTTCTGTCGTTCCCAGACAGACAGACATACACAGAGAGGCGGATGAGGCGGGCGAGAGCTACCCGTGCCTGATGAGACCCAGCAGGTTGTAATTGTAGTGGAATTGTATATTGCCACTTTGTCCCCGTAAAGCAGAAGACTGACGGTAGCTGGCTTTCTCCATTCTTTCAACATGCTCAATTTGTATCACATATCTATTAGGAAATCCTTCGAAAAAGGGGCACCATCTGAATTTGAAAATGGCTAAATTGTGTAAAAACTGTTTGTGGTAGCAATGTTGGTATTGTTTGCTGTCGTTCACTATATTCTATCCCCCTTTGATTAGAAGTAGTGTCCTTTGTATATTTACATATATAGACTTTTTTTACTTCTAAATAAAAATACTATTTTTATTATGTACTGATACTGATACAGCTATTTACTTATACATTTAGCAGGTTGAAGAAAAAATTGACAGAAATTTCCAATTCTTCAATAACACTCATGAATCTGAGTGTATAACAAAAGGAATTGGGACTTTCCCTACAAAATGGCAATCAGATAAAGCTGTAGATAACAGGTCAACCTTTTCACAAACACGTCATTTCTGGACAAATGTAAGTTTCCACAGACGCTACGAAATGAAAATAGCCTTTAAAAGAATGTGTAGGCTGTCTTCACAAGGTGTACATTTGATGGCAAACAGGTGTCATGCCCATCTACAGTACATTATATTGCCCAAGCACCTTGGACACCTTGAATAATTGTTGTAATAGATGAGAGCCTGAGAGCGTCTGCAAAATTATTTAATTTGTGTACTGTTGCAAGTGTAAAACAATGAACAAAAACAACACATATTGTAACCATGCTTAAGGAAGAAAGACACCTGGATATTTAAATGACGGTAGGTTTAGCAGAGCAGCATTATCTCAAATGCAGGCAGTGAAATTGCATAGAAAATGTTCTTTGCTGATATATTGTTTCAATTTGGCACAAGATATAGAAAGCAAGTGGATGAAAAAGAAAACAACTAAAATGGGAATCTGTTATTTTGTGTGGAATCAGTGGTGGGCGTGTGAATGACTGGATGGAGGCTTTGAGCCAAAATATGCTCATACGCAGAGGCGGTACGTCGCTTACATTTGAAAAGCTTGAACGAACTAAAAAAGCAACGAAAATTGGTGTCTGCACTGCTCTAATAACAGGTGACAAAAGGTCAGCTGTTCGGAAACACAATGCAAACTCAAAGTGTTACTCCAACCCCCGCCTCCAGGACCATAAATGTCACCCCTTCGTTTTAACACAAATTAGCATCGGTGTGAAAATAACAGAGACAAAACTTAGCAGGTTCTCTTTACAGTAAAGGACTTGGGGCCACAACCACATGCACACCTTTTGTGCCGGAGAGACAAAAGCGACCATATGCGGTTTGACTGTTTGTCGCGGGGCCCGAGAAAGCAAAACCACTCGCTTGTTTTTCAAGTTGTTATCTCCTCACCCTACCCAGCTGCCTTTGCTGTGACGACTCTTGTCTCCTCGCTTGACACAAACACCTGCTGGCCCTCTCACCAAAAAAGGCAATTCTCAGATGAGATAACCTCTGTTTTTCCTCACAGGCTTCTGGGCTGAGGGAGAACGAAGACACAGAGGACATTTTGGACGTGGTTTAGATGCAACCGCTCAACTCACTCCTCCTGTCCTTGCTTGTTTACTCACAATTTATGATTTAGATTGTTTTGTTCTTTCGCTCATCCCCTCTATTTTTATCTTGCTTTGTTTTTCTGAGGCAATGTCTTTGATCCCGGCCATCAGACGTGTTTTGAAAAATATCCCTTTCTTCCTTTCCATCATCTTTATACGCTGGAACGCGGTGACGGCAGCTTCTTGAGACGAGCGCGTAGACCATCCGGTGCTGTCACATCCCCCCCAGCGCTTTTGTGTGTGTCTGCCAAGGCCCGCAAACACAGAGGAACTCACAGTACACGTACAATGGCCCATGGCTTTACAATAGACGTGCTAGCCGTTATCTTGAAAGAAGGTGAATATTGTTGTCAAGAGGGCCGCACGCTTTGCTTGTATGAATGAATGGGGCTCCCATGATTCCGCGAAGGCCCTTGCTATTCCACAAAGTGTGCACAGTATTTTCATGTACATCAAAGATGGATGTGATTGGTGTGAGGAGCAAGGAAGACGGTTATTGAAACGACTAATATGGCACTTAGAAGAAACCTCATCACTTCAAACCAAAGTTTGCTCTCATGCTTATTGTTCACCGCTAAACTAGGCCATTGGTTTCCTGCCGCTTCAAGGACGTTCCCAGAACACTCAAAGGTTGTGTCAGGAACATTAGGAGGTTGTATCAAGGTTTACTGGACATCATTATGTCCACTGATTGCTTGAAGAAGAGAAAGACAACGCAGGCAATCAACATTAGCCACCAGTTTATTCAACTTTAACATAGATGCCATGACTATCTGTTTAGCAACACAATCTCCCAGGAAAATGTCCTTTCAAATCAAGAGCAGAACAGTTTAATCCTGCAATTCTACTGATTAAGAGTGTAGTTATACTGTATATATTTGACAATAATGTTGTACAACTGAAATAAATAATTTCATTTCCGATTCTTACTGTATATATATATAAATATAGTATCTTTACACATTTTATGAATACGAATTGAAGGAGTGATTGCATTATTAATTTCAAGTCTACCTAATCTGATCTAGTAATGATTGTATTTGTTCTTATCCTTTGAAACTACAACATGATTATGCTTTATTTTTAATGAAATCATATTGTACTCTAAAAAAATGTTCATTATTTTTATAATTATTATAATTATTTGCAGTTAGGGGGATTTCAGTGTATTGTACTATGTTGATAAACAATGTGATCACACTATACTGAACTTTTATACTGTATGTTCTTACAGGAGTATTAATATATAGGAGTGCAATAGGAGTTTTACCTTGTTGTTTACAAATCCATATGAGTGTTTAATGTATTTCAAACCAAAGGAAAAGTTATTGTTGATGTTCTAAAGATTGTTAGGCAATGAATAATGTAGTAAGATTAAGAAAAAAATGTAATCATAATTATATATATATAGTAGTAATTTCACCTTTTTCTAACAAGGTGGATCAAATGAGAACAGATTGTCATTTCCACCAGCGACCGGGCCAAGATGAAGCACAAATGTACAAGACGACATAAAGTTACACATGAAATACACCACAGTAGCATAGACAGTGGTTCTTTGAAAGTAGTGAGGGAGATGTTGTCCTCTTTCTAGTTCATTCCAGTTGCTAGCAGCTGTGAACTGGAAGGATTGGCCCCCAAACTCCAGTCTGATTAAGCACCTGTTTATGTTCACTTGGTTCTGTCTGTATTGCATGGCTTTGGGGCATTGTAGAGGGAAACAAAAGTTTATTCTTATCTTTCAATAATGGCAACATAATATTTTGTCTCCTCTGTTCAAATGGTAAAACTACATATGGTGGACAAAAAGCAGAAATCTCTGTTTATTACTAACACATCTAGTGACAACCAGCCATTGTTGACTTAACTCAGTTCTACAAACCAGCCACAAGTTCTCACTCTCAATCTAGTTTTGGAAAACCACCATATTATGATCTATTGTACTATACTGAAGAAAACAAAATCAATTAGAAGGAAATGTGACAGTATTTGGAAGTCAATATCTTAACCATATAAATAATAATAATAAATAAATACAAATTGATTTGAGAAATTACATTTAAAATATAATGCATACTTCTGAAATCCATATCCTTTTCATTGATGTGGTCATATTAAATGTTAGTATTCAATAGACTGAGTATATTTTTACTTACAGAATATGTATATATTATTTATCTGATTGCTCCCGCTCACAAAATATCATGTGATTTTGGGCTCGCTCGATTCCAAGCAATGTCATACAATGTAATTGTTTTTGAATAAAGAAAAAGATCATGTGATTTCATTTATAGCTCACATTCATTCATTTATGTTTTTCAAATTTTGATTGTTTGGTACCTGATAGGATGTTATTTAATTCCAATGAAAGTACAGTAGTAAACACACACAAACAAAAATCCATTCTTGGATCAAGCCAACTTGACAAAGTAACACCATCAGATCAGCTGATCTACTGCCATTATTCGGTTTGTTTTTCAATGTTTTATTACTATTGCAACTAAAGTAATTTTGCCTCAGAGCTTTTTGTAGTATTCTGATAGTAATGTTAAGACATACATATGTACCCTTAGTCACAATCCCAGCATAATCGTTAATAAAATGATTGAAAAGTAAATGAAAAAAAGAAAAAATTGTCGTTTAAAACTGGAGTAATGGATGGTCAGGCTTATATTCCACAGCCATGTGTATGAATTTGAGAGTGGTTATATTTGTCTGTTTTTGCTTAATCAGAGGAAAGCTCAATATTGGCCACTTACATACAATATGAGTAAAAAAAACTGTTCAATACTGGTAGAATTTCAAACCGATATGAGATGAGGTCAAATTCAGTTAAATCTGGGGCCAGAATCCAATAGCACCTCTTCCCATCAGATTAAATAATGATGTCCTAATCCAATGCCCCTTACATAAGCCCCATTGTATTCATAATGGGATCAAAGACCTAAGATTGGATATTTGTATAGTGGGTGGCATTATGGCCAGATTGGACATCTGCTGATCGTACTTTTACCAGGACATTGACCAGGAAGAGGATTTTGAAATTATGTGAACCCTTGTGGATGGAGATAAGGAGGATAAGGACAATAAGGCTTTATAGCACTTGGATGTGATTATGTGTCACGTGCTGTTTCGCAGTAACACAATGTTGGATTTTCTATGAGGTGTAAATTAACTATCAGTGATCTATTAGTACTGCAGCAGTTGGCTGGTTGCGGTCAAGTAGTTAACACTGGTCAGAGCAAGGCAGCTTGTGACAGACAGAAGGGTAGACATAGGGCAGGTTAGTGTACAGTTGAACTTCAGTGTGGTGTAGTTTGCCTCATTCATTTCTCTTTCAGCCCCCTTTCTTCTCATCAGGATAACATGTTTTTTTACAGGTAACAGTTATTATACCAATACAAAAAAATAATATAAAAATCACAATGATATTAATTATTATAATTATTATAAATGTAACATAATACAAAATCACTGGCCAAAGAAAGATCATGATGTATGAGTAACACTTCCGGATTCACACTTCATGCTCATCTTTCAGTTCCTCAGTCTGTCCACAAGAGGAGCCCTACTCAATGAAAGTTTTCTGTGCCACCACACAGACCTATACGCATATGGAAATGTCTGCTGCCCATGTATTAGAGCCAGATGTGAACATTGTACCTTACTGTCCATGCGTGGTTTAATTTTAAGGACTTAAATGCATTGACTTGTATTAATAATACATTTATGCTTACAAGTCCTGCTGTGAATTTCTTTTGAGAATACAATATGAATAAATTAATCAGTGAGAAACTGATTATTGAGATAAGGGATGTTATAATGTTGGTGTCTGGTTCAGGTGGTAACCGATTAGAAGATTTTAATATTTTCACAATAAACTGATTTAAATTAGAAATCAATTCAAATACTAAATAAAATCAATAAGACTTTCACATGTTATGAGATATGCAGTATTTCTTACTTTATTGTGTCTGGTTGATCTTTGGCTGCTAAACATAAAACAAGCCTTGGTGATCAGATAGGACAAGGTAATCAGAGGTCAGTTACTGAATACAGTGATCAATACTCCATTGATTAACAATTACTAGGCGAGATGTATATAATAAGGATTACATTTGAATGGCAGAGGGCTGTGATATTTTCCCCTAGACTTCTTTAGCTTTACTCATTACCCAAATTGTCTATCGAAACACCTCTGACTTCATCTCCTCATCTTCAGTATTCGTCACCCTTCAGAAATGTGGAGAAAATAAATAAATAGACAATATAGAAGGCAGAAACAATCCGGTTCCCACAACAATTCATCCATTCAAGCATTAAATGACAGTTTAGATAAAACGTTCCTCGTCATAAAAGGAAGAATGAAAAATAAAAGGTTTCTTGATGTTGTATTCTCTGGACTTATACTGACAAAAGAGGGCAGTGTGATGACACTGACAGAGTGGACAAACTTTTACTCTCTAGCTCTCACGTCAGTCATAATGTGTGCGTGTGTGTGCTTTCATGCGTGTACACTCATGTGTACAGTACTTTCAGTGTTTTACTGCCAGCCTCCGCAACTCACACACATAAAGACAGAATAATGAAAACCTTAGTATATGGGTGGTGGGGGCCATTTTTTTTTTGCTTTATCACTTCAGAGTGGCAGCCGTACAGCATGGTAAACCTATGCCGAGAACATATTTCCCCCTTATTTAAAATCTGCTTCCAATCAAAAAAATGTTAAGTGTATGTTTTAATGTAGAATAGGCCAGGACTTCTCCCTTTATGTGCTCAATTAAATGCTTTTCATCCTGCCCTTTACCTCCAAATATAAAAAAGAGGCGTTTTCCCCTCATATCTTGCCAACAGGTGCAAATGCATTGTCTAGACTGAAGACTGCAAAATGGCTACATGCCGTAGATATAACGCTGTACATCCATTTAAAATAAATATTTTATGCTACGGGAGGTTGTGTGCGGCTCACAGCACATGTCCACTAATGGACAGGTTCGTCACAGTATATTCGACACGCAGATTTTGACTTCAACAAATATTGTCTGAACTAAAACCCCACGGGAAAGCAGTGTTGCTAATGATAGTTTACTGAAATAATCAGAGCAGAATACACTTTGGCCCACCTCGCATCTAGAGAAACGCCAGTTCTAAATATGATGGCATGGCTTTGTGCGAGCTGGAACCTCCAGCCAGAACCGGCAGCCAAGTGGGCTTGGGTGGTGCCAAGCATTCTTCAGATTTCATTAGGTAATAGCTCATTCACAAATAGTGTGATTACCATGCCCAGGACCGGGCTCCAGCAACCGTTAAGCCTCGATCTGGCAAGGCTCACACACGCGTGCGGACATGGTTACACACACACAC
>JACXGM010011858.1:0-24575 GCA_016801145.1 Umbra pygmaea
GTGACAGGCACGGGCTTAGGGACTAGGGCAGTCACCGGGACTGAGTCAGGCACTGGCACGGGGACTAGAGGGGGAACAAGGCAAGGCTCAGGCTCGGGGACAAGGCAAGGCTCAGGCTCGGGGACAAGGCAAGGCTCAGGCTCGGGGACAAGGCAAAGCTCAGGCTCGGGGACAAGGCAAGGCTCAGGCTCAGGGACAAGGCAAGGCTCAGGCTCGGCTAATGGTAATGTAGCGCCCTCTTGTGGCCAGGAGGCTTGGGCGTGAGCGGCCTCTTGTGGCCGGGAGGCTTGAGCAGAAACAGCGGCCTCTGGTGGACTGGGAGTGGTGGAGACCTCTGGTGGACTGGGAGTAGTGGAGACCTCTGGTGTTCTGGGAGTGGTGGAGACCTCTGGTGGTCTGAGCGTGGTGGAGACCTCTGGTGGTCTGAGCGTGGTGGAGACCTCTGGTGGTCTGAGCGTGGTGGAGACCTCTGGTGGTCTGACCGTGGTGGAGACCTCTGGTGGTCTGGGCAAGGTGGAGACCTCTTGTGGCCGTGGAGCGGAAACACCGGCCTCTTGTGGCCGTGGAGCGGAAACACCGGTCTCTTGTGGCCGTGGAGCGGAAACACCGGCCTCTTGTGGCCGTGGAGCGGAAACACCGGCCTCTTGTGGCCGTGGAGCAGAAACACCGGCCTCTTGTGGCCGTGGAGCAAAAACACCGGCCTCTGCTGGCCGGGGAACTTGAGCGACCTCTGCTGGCCGGGGCGTGATGGAGACCTTTCCTACCCGACATATTGGCGTCTGAACCTGGGCTATCAGGGTCCTGCCAGGACATCGAGGGGACCCCATGGTTTCCAAATAGGTCATGAGATGAGGAGATCTGGTGAGCAGCCTCTTCAATAGGAAGGTTTCAGCATCAGTATTGAGTGATCCATACCCGACCCTCCATGAAAAGAACTGGCTAACCAATTCTGGACGGTCACTGATGGCTTGGCCGCATTGGTTCATCCAATCCCGATATTCCCCATCCACTTCTGGGTCTTTCCGTAACACGGTGAAGACGGAGTCCCTCTTGGAACTGAGGCTGGTAGCCACCGTGGAACTGGGGCTGGGAGCCATTTTGGAACTGGGGCTGGTATCCATCTTGGAACTGGGGCTGGTATCCATCTTGGAACTGGGGCTGGTATCCATCTTGGAACTGGGATTGGTGGCCTTCTTGGAACCGGGCCTGGTAGCCATCTTGGAACTGGGTCTGGTAGCCATCTTGTAACTGAGGCTGGTAACAACACTCTTTGGAATGGGGGTGAAAACAGCACTCTTTGGACTGGGGCTGGTAGCAGCACTCTTTGGACTGGGGCTGGTAGCAGCACTCTTTGGACTGGGGCTGGTAGCAGCACTCTTGGGAATCTGGGCGGCCATATTGGGACTGGGGCTGGGAGCCACTGTCTTGGAACAGGGACTGGGTGCCCTCTTTGGAGATTCAAAAGGGGCAGGTGTCTCAAAGACACGACGGGGAAGGATGTAGTCCCCATCCATAGCCTCCCTGACTAAAAAGTCCTCATAGGAGGCGTCGTAGAGGTCCCAGGGAAGATCCTCCTGGACCCAGCCACTGTATAACAGTTCACTCCCAGCCATGATTATTTTTAGGGCGAGGTATTCTGTAATGAATACTCCCAGGGTACAAAAGAACAATGTTTAATATAAACAGGTATAAATTAGTCCATAGGCGAAGGCGCAGAAATATAAGCTAAGGCAGAAGAAGTAAAAAAACAGAGCAATGGTCAGGCCAGAATATCGAGACAAGAGTGGTGGCAAAGGTACAGGGGATAATCCAAAGCAGAATAATCCACAAAACAGAGCAATGGTCAAACCGGAACAACAATACATGAAATATAATGCTCAGTAAGAATAAACAATACTCACAATACCTTGCGAAGAGGCAATACCAGGGAAGCTGTAGTTCACAGGGAAGATGAACTGGGGAATGGGAATTGTAGTTCTGATCAGTCCAGGAAGGGGAAGATGTAGTTCACAGGGATGAGGAACCAGGAAATGTTACAGATACCTTTAAATTGATATTTAGAAGCCATGCAATGCAGTATTCTATACTATATAGAATATATTATATATAAATATATTTGAATCTTCAATATAGGTATGCCACCAAGAAAAATCTGTTGAAATTTGTCAATAACGATGGAGCAACTTATGAAACGCCAGCAAAGATTCTGAATGTAAAGATTCAGAAAAGTATTTGAAACATATGTTTTCTTTTCAGTCTCCACTGTCTTTAAGAGAAATTAATTGCTTAGACTTTATTCCTGAAAATAATGTCAAATTTACATCGGAACAGAAAGAATCATGCGATAGACAAATTACAGTTTGAATACTTAATAACGGCTAAATCTTGCAAGATTTTGGACTGTCAAGATGAGTGAAGCAAGGGTGCCCACTTTCTGCTTATCTATTTATTTTTGCCATTGAAATGTTGGCTATTAAAATTTGATTATTATAAATGAAGATGGATTATAAATTAGTTGCATAGAAACGAAAGTCTCCTTGTATGCTGATGATTCATGTTTTATGTTACAGTCATGATTGCAATCCCTACAAAGCCTCATTGAGGATCTCAATACTTTCTCTATGATTTCTGGATTGAAATCTAATTTAGAAAGTGTACATTATTGCGTTTTGGAGTTTTGAAAGATTCAATGTTTAAATTACCATGTAGTTTACCAATAAAATGGTCTGATGCGGATGTGGACATATTAGGCATACATATAACAAAAGACAGATGTAATCGTACTCAAGAATATCTTTATAGAAATTTAGCAAAAATAGATACGATTTTGCTACCTTGTAAAGGCCGGCTCCTGTCTATTTGTGGGAATATCTCTTTGATTAACTCCTTGGTTATTTCCCAGTTCACATATCTGCTTATGGTATTGCTAACTCCTAGTGATACATTGTTTAAATTATATGAGAACAAAATATATAATTTTATCTGGAATGGCAAGCCAGACAAAATCAAACGAGTCTACAGTATCTATACAATGAATATGAATATGGAGGGCAAAACTACACCTGACTCAAAACTTAGGATGTTTCAGTTCAGTTATTATACAGAATTTTGGCAACAGATTGTATCTTCCATTTATATAAATTTCAATCTTCAGAGCTCTGTAGATTTTGCAATGGGGAGGCAGAGTCAATAGACCATTTATTTTGGTATTGTTCACATGGAGCGTGTTTCTGGACACAGGGGAAGGATTGGCTGAAGAATTGTAAAATTTGTCTGGAGTTAACACTGCAGATGGCTTTACTCTGTGATTTAAAGGGTGATAGTCAATCTATCAATAATATAATAATAATTTTGGCAAAATATTTTATATTTAAATCAAAATCAGTGGAATAATTCAGATTAGAAAGGCTTCGTAATTATGTAAAGCATCACAGTATTCCGGAATCGAAAAATACTTGGCAAAAAGAAGCCCAATATGGTTAGGGGCTAAGTGATAGATGGGAATGCATATATATACACTGCCTTGCGAAAGTATTTGGCCCCCTTGAACATTTCAACCTTTTGCCATATTTCAGGCTTCAAACATAAAGATATGAAACTGTAATTTTTTGTGAAGAAGCAACAACAAGTGGGACACAATCATGATGATGGGTGGCAATGAAGGGGACAACGCTATCTGTTAAAGACATTGCTAAGGATGACACAATTTGATGCCAGCAACAGTGCGTGAAATGCTATTTAGTCAAAAACACACGCAAACACCCAGTGTAGCCTAATTGAACGAACATTATGGACACTGAAAATGCGCGTCAGAAGTTTGGATAGGACAGGATGCACTTTACACTACTCGCAGCATTTTTTGTGGCTTGTTGTGTTTTTGATGTGTTGATGACATAAATTAGGAAATATTAGAGGACTTAAGGAGATGTGATGTTGACATGCATGTGCTGTTGCTGTAGAGCTTACTTGACAGAAGAGTGAGGTAAGCAAAGTAATCTCGCTGTAATGTTAGACTACATTGCAAATAAATTACCATGCATTCATAACCTCGTGATTCAGTGAGAGTGAGCCCAAAACATCGGAAAGTATGTCCTGTGACATTTCTTCATTTACATTTTCTGAAAAGACAAACCAATAGCAATCTGTCATTATAATAGCAATCTGCCATGTAACAAGCGCGCCTGCTCTTAAAGGGAATGTGAGATGACGCTCAGATTGGTTTATTGGACGTTATGCCCAAACCACACCTATGACTAATGAAGCTATTTTAGACCTAGCCATTTTAGATTTGCGTTGGGCGCAAGAGTCATATATCCTGCCGGTAAAAAAGCAACAGCGCCCGGGACCCTCCCACAATGTCACTTGCGTTTCGCATTTGATTCTTGCGTATCAGATCGTTAAAATAGTGCCCTAAGTGTTTTAAGTGTGTAGTTTCCCCAGATGAAGCTAATTCAAAGAGGACTGCTTACTATATAGACAACGGAGTACTAATGCGTAAATGGATGGCGCATGAGGCAGATGGTGATTGGGGAATCATCTCTCAGGATGTAGATCCCACTTTGTTTTGACAGCATGTGCTGTCAGTGGCACATGACCAGGCCTGGTCTGGCCACTTGGGCATAATCAAAACACACAACCATATACTTTAACAATTCTTCTGGATGGGGTTGAAAGCGGATGTCATTAATTTTCGTAAAACATTTCCACACCTATGACTAATGTAGCTACTTCAGACCTACCTATTTTAGATTTGCGTCAGGCCGGGACCCGCCCACAATGTCACTTGCGTTTTGCATTTGATACTTGCGTTTCAGATTGTTAAAATAGGGTGACCAAGGTCTTAATTGCTGGATGATTTTCATAAGCTGTTCCATTCGTTCTTCCTACCTTCATGGGGCTGTACTTCTCATGACTTTCCTCTCACTGTGTGTCCTCGTTGAAGTTCTTCTTCCTCTCTCTGCTTCGGCTCCCAATTCTGGTGGTGTTAGCATCCCCTTTGCCTCGTCCATGATGTCTGCTACCGGCTACATGAGTTGAATCCCACTTCTGACACCAATGTAGCATGAGCAGTGCAGACGACAAGGAAAGACCAGAAGGGAGGAGATGGACACCGATATTTTTGTTTGCTAGCTCAATGAGCCCAGATAGCCCACAACTAATACCCTAACCAGTCCTCCTATATTCACTGTAACTGTAGCTTAGTAGCTAGCCTTTCGTCTTGCAAGTCCAAGTGCAGGTGACAAGTAAGCTTCCTATCTTTCTTTTCCCTCATTTCCCACCCCCTCAGCTGTCCACCAATACACACAAAGGTCCAGACATCTCCCGTCATTACCAACCACAACACAACAACTGTCACGTTACAGGCAGGGTGTGGTGGTGATGAGAGAGGAGGCCCAAGGCAAGACGATGGTTGATGTCTGTTTATATTTAGTCCAGTCAAGGTAATACAGGTTCAGGTAGTTGCAGGTGACACGAATATGAACAGCTCAACGGTAAATATATTTTCAGATACTCACGCTCTATCGTGGCATGGACGCGGTCAATAAATACACACAAACAGCACAGGCATATATGTTCAACAATCTGCCCTCTTGTCACAACAACCCAACTGTCTCTACATACTTTCTGAACTCTGGCACACCTAACCCATACTGACATACAAACAATGAATCATGCCTTCCTTCTGCTTACCCGATCTAATATAGAGCTTGATTGCACCAGCCGCATGCAATCATCAATTCCACACAGCTGCCCTGCGTTACTTAAGCAGCACAGACTAGAGCTTCAGGGTGAACAGGAGAAAGGCGCTACTCACACAACAGAAACTCAAAACTTCAATGCAAAGCACTGGAAAATAAATAAGGAACTCCTATCTATGGCAACACAAAAAGGCATACATTCAAAAATGGCACATAGATAAGAATATGTATATAGAGTCCAATCTCAGTTCATCCGTCCTTTTCTGCCACAACCTGGCTGACGTCCCTGCCAGGTTGTGACAATAACAATAACATAACTCTCTCAAGAGCTCACCAAAATTGGATGTGTAATGGTGTGGGGGATGTTTTCTTGGCACACTTTTGGCCCCTTAGTGCCAATTGGGCATCGTTTAAATGCCACGGCCTACCTGAGCATTGTTTCTGACCATGTCCATCCCTTTATGGCCACCATGTACCTATGCAGAGGGATATTTGCAAAATACACCATGAAGCATAAATGAGCAAAAACAAGGTGCGAATGAGGGAGGAGAGTCAACATGTGCAATGGTCAGACAGTTTCTCTGACAATAGTTCTTTAAGGAGGGAGATGGTGGTCCCAGGTTTCAGAGATTTTCGTTTGTTCCAGTCTTTGGCAGTTGAGAACTGGAGGATGTACCTGCTTGAGCAGAGCACACACTGCGGGCATGTGATGCTATGATGACGAGTGATTTTAGGTACAGTGGGGTTTTACGTAGTACGGATTTGTAGATGAGTTGATCCCAGTCAACTAGTGCATAGAGATTGCAGTGGTGGGTTTTATATGGGGCGTTTGTGAAAATTTTTCAGGAGTGTGTTAGAGCCTGTTCATCCTAGGGTCGGTAGGGTGGTCATTTTCACAAGGGCTTTTAGCAACAGGAGTAATGGAGGCCTTTTTGATAAGGAACCCGATTCTACATTTCATTTCGGATTGGAGATGTTTAATTTTGGTGTGGAAGGAGCTAGCCAGACAACTAGGCATATGTATGTTAGTTTGTTGGTTTCCTTCAATCAAAACGTCATCAAAGCGCATTACACTAAGTATACATTACAGTCTCCGTGAGATGGTTATTAGGATATAATCAATTGATGATGAATTTAAAATGACAGAAGTAAATGTTTAAATGACAAGGACATTCTTCAGCACCAAACAGTATAGGCTTGCAATTTACATTATTTGAATAAGTTATAACACAGATGCACAGTCATATTTTGTTTTCTTAATTAGACTGGCATTAGCTCACTCTTGGTTTGATGTAGTCAATATAGCTACTTAGCCTATACAATCAGAAGAGATGATGAATACCAAACAATAGTGGTTCCTGTCTCTGGTCTCTCCTAAAACTCACAACCTACAATGCTAGTTTTGCTCTTTTGCTATATTCTCTGGAAATACCATAATAGGGTGGCTGTTCTGGTTTACTGCCAGTGCCCATGCTCAGCTGTAGGTGTGGGTGATGCCTGGGAGACTCTCCCTATATCTCCCTCTTTTTCTCCATCTTTCTAGAGTACTGTGGATCGTTATGTTCTCCCAGTGTGTCCAAATCCCCATATCTGATGACTGTGGGAGAAGCCCTGCTGCCTAACATCTCTGTCATATGGACTGGTGAGAGATACACATTTCACCACACTACAACTACACTGATTACATGTCTGTTATATGTTTTACCTGTTCATTAAATGCACAGTTAGGGACAGCACATTTAACCAATGGATAAAAATCTGTAGTGTTTTGTTCCTTGAGAACTGAAGATGAATATCTCTGGCATACAGACCAACACAACTACTCAGCATACATTTCACAGATGTGGATTAGTAAGACACACACTTTACACAACTACACGATCACAACAACTGCATACAACTCCTTTACAATACAACAAACCTCAAAACAACAAGAAAGAGCTTCAAATCTACACAACTTAGTCCCAAGGAACATTGAGAAAACATCAGAACAGCATAGCTTACTGATAACAGTATTCTAAGCCATTTAAAATCTCTCCTTTCCAGGCAATAAAGTGATCTCTAGAGAGCTGACTGTTGAGGGTCTTTCTGAGGTAGAGTCTGTTTTACAGCGCCCCCCTGTGGTATGGGACAACCTACATGCAAATGACTATGACTCAAGGTAAAAGAGAAGCGGGAGGATATTGTAAAACAGATTTGTGTCTATTCTGTTTACTTTTAGCCGTTGTCGGCACTATTTCATTTGGTCAAACTCCTTATTCCAGACGACTGTTCCTGGGCCCCTTCAAGGGTCGCCAACCCCAGCTTGTCACCCACCTCCAGGGCCTTCTGCTCAACCCTAACTGCGAATTTGAGGCCAACTACATACCC
This sequence comes from Umbra pygmaea, assembly GCA_016801145.1. Classification (NCBI taxonomy): domain Eukaryota; kingdom Metazoa; phylum Chordata; class Actinopteri; order Esociformes; family Umbridae; genus Umbra; species Umbra pygmaea. Next base: position 8,070 of record JACXGM010011858.1, read on the forward strand.
TTGCACACACTGGGAACCTGGTACCGGACTGGAAGGGAGGAGAGGAAAGGTGAGGGAACAGGGGAGAAAGGGGGTGGAAGAGGTAGAAAAGGAGGGAAGAGCATAAGTGGATGATAGAGGGACATGGACAGAGTGAAGGCTTATGCAAATGATGGGAGATTCTCTTTTGCATTTTCGTGATTCCTTGGTATCCACTCTCCTTACCTCGGGGTTTAGGGTTCAGAGATAGCATTCGGTTTAAGGTTGATATCAAGCATCTCAAAACATTGTAAAAGTGAATGTTCATTATAATTTTCAATAAAGTTGGATGAAATGGAAGCTTAAATATGTGTAGGGTTAGTGGTTTAAAAAAATTGAATTTTAAATCTAATAATTTTCTTTCTAGATATGCAGTACCAGTACTGTCCAGAGAGGGCGCTGTCTGCTGCATTGCAAGACTGGATGGATGAACTCAGGAAACCACTGCAGCCAGGTAGTGTGTGTGGGTTAGATATTTAAAAAGAAAGTAAAACTAGATCTCAATCCATCCTGTGGTGAAATCCTATCTGTCTCTACATTTGCTTTCTACTCTTCTAGTGATATCATTATCACTATAATGAGCATGAAAATTATACTCATTGTATTTCATCATTTTAATAACTTAAATTTAATTGTTCTACAAAAAATAAACAGTTTAACAAGTTATGATAGCTTTACTATTAGTTCAAAATTAGGCCAAACAAGGGTTTTTTGGACACCTTGTTGTCTTAAATTTTAACATATCCTAAAGGTAGGCTAACTACAGTACCAACATTTTAGCACTCACATGGGTGGTGTTTCAGCAGCTGTAAAATAACAGGTAAGGGTCGAGGCTCTGCCTCCTTGAACACTGCAGTCTGATTCCCTGTAGAATTAGTTGTTGCTAGTGCATCAGTTAAATTAACTACCTATTGCTACTCTATTATATTCTATATTTCTACTAATTCTGTGTATTTACTAAATATTAGTACTGGAATTCTACTAATTTCAGTTAGTTAGTTCATATTCTAGTTAGGTTTATTCTATTTTGTTATCATACACATCTTATTGTATCAGCTCATAAGTCTTCACTTATTCTACACTGCTCAAAAAAATAAAGGGAACACTAAGATAACACATCCTAGATCTGAATGAATGAACTAATCGTATGAAATACCTTCGTCTTTACATAGTTGAATGTGCTGACACCAAAGTCACACAAAAATTATCAATGGAAATCAAATTTATCAACCCATGGAGGTCTGGATATGGAGTCACACTCAAAATCAAAGTGGAAAACCACACTACAGGCTGATCCAACTTTGATGTAATGTCTTTAAAACAAGTCAAAATGAAGCTCAGTAGTGTGTGTGGCCTCCACGTGCCTGTATCACCTCCCTACAACGTCTGGGCATGCTCCTGATGAGGTGGATGGAGTGAGACATGATGTCCCAGATGTGCTCAATCGGATTCAGGTCTGGGGAATGGGTGGGCCAGTCCATAGCATCAATGCCTTCCTCTTGCAGGAACTGCTGACACACTCCAGGCACAAGAGGTCTAGTATTGTCTTGCATTAGGAGGAACCCAGGGCCAACTGCACCAGCATATGGTCTCACAAGGGGTCTGAGGATCTCATCTCGGTACCTAATGGCAGTCATGCTACCTCTGGCAAGCACATGGAGGGCTGTGCGGCCCCCCAAAGAGATGCCACCCCACACCATTACTGGCCCACCAGTCATGCTGGAGGATGTTACAGGCAGCAGAACGTTCTCCACGGCGTCTCCAGACTCTGTCACGTCTGTCAAATGTGCTCAGTGTGAACCTGCTTTCATCTGTGAAGAGCACAGGGTGCCAGTGGCAAATTTGCCAATCTTGGTGTTCTCTGGCAAATGCCAAACGTCCTGCACGGTGTTGGGCTGTAAGCACAACCCCCACCTGTGGACTTTGGGCCTTCATACCACCCTCATTGAGTCTGTTTCTGACCGTTTGAGTGGACACATGCACATTTGGGGCCTGCTGGAGGTCATTTTGCAGGACATTTACAAACAGCCTAAAAGAAACATGTTTTCCAAAAAAACGCATTAGGTTTATGCTACTGCTGAGCGCATATCACGATGGGTGTGTTTTTGATCATGTTATACATCGGTTGCTGCTTGTTGTAAACTCAAATGTTATTTAAATACCAAAGGATACCAAACCACTTAGAAGAGCCCATTCTTTGCCACGAGGACAACAAAATCATGCACTCAGTATAGCAACAGGGTGATACAAGGTGGTTTGTAATTAGCCTATTGTCGTTTCTCTACTCCCGTATTAATAAATGTTGAACTCAAATAAATGAAGCAATTTATTTATTTATCTACACATGCCGCGCCTACTTAAGCTACTTAAGACCCCCACAAAGATGAAATCATAATTTGAACCCTGGTGTTAGTGCATGCACACACGAAGATTTCAGTAACTTCAAGTCGCTGCAGCAGGCAGGCCCAGGTCTTTTGTACAGATGGATGGGTCCAGGACCTGGAGATTGTAAATGTGGGGAAGAAAACTGTTGTCCGTTCAATGGAATGCTAATGTTTTAAGCACCACACTCCTCGCTCTCTCATCTATCTGCATGCATTCAGAATTCAACAAACCAACATAACTTACTAAAACAAACACATTATGCATAAGTCAAATGGTAAATTGTGAAAACTTTGACTCGTTTACTGGTCTTACTAAATGCGCTTTCTAGTAAAACAATGTTAGAGCTATTGGTGCATGAGCCTGTTAAATAAAACATATTAAGACTGTTGAATACAAAGACTGTTAGCATGGGCGCCTTAAGTTTGTGCCGCAGATTCCCAAAATGCTTTGCAGGAATATGTCATGATGACGACACATTAGCAATCTCTATAATTTCCACCTGTTGTTTGTTCCATTTGCACAACAGCATGTGAAATTGATTGTTAATCAATGTTGCTTCCTGAGTGATTTGGAGTTACACTGTGTTGTTTAAGTGTTCCCTTTATTTTTTTGAGCAGTGTACTTGTGTTCACATGAAATCTACACAGGACGGAGACAAGAAGACCCGAGGTCATCTGGTTCAAGGCCAGGGGTCCTAGAGTGTGCAGACTGTCACCCCAACACCATAGAAGGTCAATGTGTGCAGGGAGACAGCCCTTCTCCCTCTAGCCCAGAAGAAGAGGAAGAAGTGAGGAGGGAGGAGGAAGAAGGGAGAGAGACAAAGCTCAACCACCGATTTCATCAAGGCCCAGGTGAGCCAGGGGGAGTCACCGAAGAGAAAGCCCAGGACATTGTGCTTTGCGGTGGGAAAGCTCCTCTTAGCGATTCCCAGGTCCGGTTACTAGTAGGCCTCCACTACCTTCCCCATGAACATGGCCCATCAGCCCAGGGACTTCTACAGGACCTGACCTGGCTCAAAGCAAACTGCCACCTAGTCAGCGCTAATGACAAGAAGGCACCACCACAGAAGGTCAGTGTGTTTTTGTGTGACTTTTTGCTGTTATGTGTAATGTTTGTTTTGTGTGTGAGTACATCTGTTTGTGTCTGTGTTTGCCTGCATGTGTGATTGTCACAGGCAGAGGAGTGGCGCAGCAGAGCGGCCCGTTTCCTGGGTGTGTGTGAGGAGATTGCAACACTGCATAGTACCGTGGTCAGTGGTGTGAACAGAGCAGTTCTCTATGACCTCTACCCCTACGTTTGGGACCTCCGAAACACCGCGCTGGTAGCCAAGGCCTTTATTTGCTGGTTGGGTGAGTAGTGGCGAGGAGAGAGACAAACAGAGAAATAGAGGGCGGGGTTGGTCGAGGATGTACTGGACACGATTGATTTGACTCTTCTCCTTTACTTTTTAATCTTTTTCTCTGTATCTCTCTCACTCTAACTTTTTCTTTCTTTCGCTCTTTCTCTCCTCCCTCTCTACTACTCTGCTTCTCTCCCTCCTATCTCTTTCTGCTTCGCTCCATCTCTCAGACGGGCGCGTGTTGAGTGACGACTCTCCGCTGGGTTCCTGGAGGAACTGCTTTCACTGTGAGTAGAGCTGACGCCTGAACCCAGGTCATTGCTGCAAATGAGAACCTGTTTTCAGCCAACTTAGCTGGATCAATAAATTCATGATGATCTCTCAGCCTTGATCATTCAACTGTGACACCTCAACCACATCAGCTTATAGGCTCTAGTTTCACCTCTTTACTCTGATCCCTCCAACTTGACTTGTCATCATTGGGTTAAAATGGGATTCTGGTGGCTGTGTGATTGACAGGTGAGTCCTTGTTTTTGATAGGGTGTGGGACAACCACCGGAGCAGAGTTACTGGGGGTGGAGTCAGAACCCTGGGTCTTCAAAGGTGGTGTGTCTGGAGAGGTACAGGTAAGCTATCTGTGTATGCAATGCTCTGTGTGTCATTGGCTGGCACTGTCAATGATGTGGCGTGCAACCATTGGTCGATGCAAGCAGTGTCTAAACAGGGGAATGCATCAATAGTACTTCATGGATGACATTAACCTACCAGCCTGATTAAATTGTCACTCACTGTCTGTCTGTCTATAATTGTCTGCTTTGCTTCTTTGTATGTCTATGTGTCCTAGATGCTTCTCCCAATCGGCAGCAACAGTGAACTTTTCAGCCATCCTCCACCACTGTTTCCCACCTCACGACTGTATAACATACGACCATATCAAAACAAGGACAAGGTGAGAAGCCTTCTACAATATTATGGAGACAGTGTTTTTAAAATAGTTTGCACCTTTATTTAACCAGGTAAGCTGATGGAGAACTCGTAATGTCGCCCTGGCCAGGTTGAAACATATTTGAGCAAAGATTACGTGACTTTTCACATGCAATACTCAATATTTTTTACAATGAGTGCAAAATGAGTCCAGCTTTAGAGGAGTAGGAAAATGAATAATGGCGAAACTGTAGAAATGGTGCAAAAAATTCAAATAACATGCAAATGTATGTACAGTATGTGCTATTATAAAAATGAGTGTATTATTGTTCATGTCCACCAGGTGGAACTATACCGTATTGTCCACCAGCTTCACCAGAGAGCCCATGGGAGCCCAGACTCCACCCCCAGACATCCTGACCTCATTGGAGACAGGTTTGTATAAAACTGTAAACTGTTTGGTCCTACAAATAACATCAGGCCAAAACCAAACAATGTACTCTAATCTGGCTTAGTTGCACAAGGTTCAGTTTGGAACTGAAAGTATATTTGTGCGGGTGTGTGTTTTTCTATATTCCTGCAGGTGTCTAGGGCCCTGCCTGGCACTTTGTCCTGAGTACAGCGTGGTGCTGGAAGACGAGCTGGGTGTGTGTGGATGTGTGTTGGGTGTTGTAGATGTGCGTTCCTTCACAAAACGTTGCCAGAACTGCTGGATGCCTGCCATGAAAGATAAATATCCCTCTCACACCGGACACGTCAACACAAAGGTGAGAACACACAAAAGTAAATTCTCACTATCATTGTAACACTGTTTTCACAAGGTGTTCATAAAAAAGTGAAAACTTGCAGGACTGTTTCAAAAACACAGACTGGATTTTATTCCAGGATTCATGCAGCTACTGACTTCTTTAATGTGAGTTGTGAATGCTGCTCTATCCTAGTATGTGTTAATGGTATTAATGTATCATACTGTTGAAATCAAAATGATTCAATGTCCATTGCAAACCAGGTTTATTGTCAAAATGTAAATGTAATGAACAATTTGAACCAAAGCAATTGAAATAGCTCAACACAACAAAAGCTTGAAGTGGTTTCACCAAATTCAACTGCAAATGCTACTAATAATGACTTCACCAGTCTCAAAATTGTTCAACTCCTTCATGACAAGCATTTTTAGTACTTAGTAGAGCACCCTTTTTCTGGTATGTCCTGCTGTAAATGAGATACATAGCCAGACACCAGCCTCTGGCAGCATTCCTGAGGAATCTTAGCCCGTTCCTCATTAGTGATGTCCTCCCAGTTCAGTAATATTCATGGGTTTGTGTGCTGAAGCCCTTTATAAGTTGCATCAGGTGTGCTTGAGACAACACCTGATTTGCATGTTTGTGCTGTTCAGGGATTATATTCAGAGGGTTGAATAATTGTGAGACTGAAAAAGTCATATTTAGTTGCATTTTCAGTTAGATTTGGGGAAATCACTTTAAGAGTGTGTTGTGTTTAACTATTTCAGTTGCTTTTCTTTGAGTTGTTAATTGCAAAAAGCTGACAGTCCGATTTGCAATGGGGTTGAATAATTTTGATTGCAACTTTACAGCATGTGCCAATGAATCATTTGTCAAAAATCTGAAGTTCTTTACCAAACAAGAGTTGGAAAAGGAGTTAAGCTCCTATCAGCCTGAGGAAATGGCCATGGCTGACAAGACGATTGTTGAGACGATATCAAATGTTTCACACAATCATGCGGAAACAGCCGAAAAGAACAAGAGAAAATTACATTGCTTTGTTTAATAATATATTTTTGAATGATATACAGTGTATATCATTCAAAAATATGAACAGTCTATATATTCACCAGACTGTTAAGATGTTTTGGTCAAAATAACTAATCTGTGGCAGGATTTGAAAATCCGCTGTTTGACCACAATAGTTATGATTGGAGAGGTTTCTGACATAATTGTTCCCCACAGCAGTATTTTCTACATTTCACACAAGGAAAGTTCAACCAATGAACAACAATCGTACTCTCAGTTATGGCATTGCTGTTTTCTCAAGCTGTTAGGACGGTTGTTGAGTGCAATTGGGAAATCACATAGGTCAATAATTGCTCAAAAACATGAGTACATTTATTCGTAGATTAGACTGCAAGCTTAATGTACCAATGTCTTCATTGGTTGAACTTCCCTGCATGATCATTTTTTTCTTTCTGTTCTTTTCTGCTGTCTATTTCCGCATGATTGTGTAAAACATTTGATATACCTGGGAAATGTGACATTTTGAAATATAGCTCACCAAATGCATTCAGATAATTTGAAAAGGTGCCGTCTGTTGTTACTGATACATAAAGACATCCTTCAGGGTTCCACATTAACTATGGCCCGCTGGCCCAGAGCCAGTAAGAACTATCGTCAGGCCAGTAAACAAAGATAGTCACTTGCCCGACCAGGCCAGTGCAACAATTTTCCTGAATGAAAACATTTGCCTGTCATCTTTATCCTTTCTCCATCTTAAAGTGTGTCTCTATGTCACATTAAAATGTATGTCATAGGCTGCTCCTTCTCCCTTCCTCTCTGTGTGGGTGCAGTATCAGTGTCATCTTTTTGACCAACAATATTAGAAGGCTTGTCTGTTTGACCAATCATAGTTTAGTATTAATGTCACAGTGGGACCCACAACAATGCTATCCTTTTTACTTTCATGAAAGAACTGTTTCTGTGGGTTGAGAATGGAAATAACAATGGAAACATTTTGCAGTTATTTCATATTTGCTGAAGCAAAATGCAATTATTTTGCACAGATGGCAATTATTTACATTGTACTACACAATCCTTACAAATTATTGCAGTTTTTCAACAATGTTTCAAATGCTGCAACTTATAGAAAACAAATTGTGTGTTTCCATCAGTTAGATTTCTCCGGTATGGTTCCAGCACATTTGACAGCTCTGGGGAATGTTATGCAACTAATTTACAGACTGCTGTTTCATGCTTCATTTCATGACAAATAAATTATTTTTTCATTTTTGTGCAATGCAATCTGATAAAAATGCTGCTGTCATGTTTTTTTTTACATTATCATTAATAGAAAACTTACAGCAACTGGCTATCATGTTCGAAGATGGTGAAAGCATTCACTGACTGTTCTGTCATAATATTTTGTTGTTGGTACCAGACAGAAAAACACATTGGTGAAACCCATGCACAAACACTTAGTAAGCCATGCTGTTATGTAAAAATTATGTTGTATTGTTTTTCAAAATTAAATTTGTGCCAGTAAAAATTCACTAAGGCCAGTAGATTTCAAACCAACTGGCCTGATAGAAACAGTTTACTTTGGACCCTGTGTTTTGTGTCAAGAGTTTGAAAAGTGCAAAATGATTTTTAATGTAAAATGTTTTGCGCTAGCAAAATAATTACCTATCCTTTTAAAACTGCTTATAAATCAAAATATATTATTAGAAAAAGTCAGTTTTTGGTGCCCTGGAAATCCAGAGTTCTCGCGAGAGCACAATTTGAATTTGCTCAGCAAGTTACTCTGGCACCGAGTAATTCTGCTCATTAACTATGCCCTTGTAGCCGAGCTGCACCAATCACATCGGTGTATCTGATATAGGCGTGCCAGAGGTGTGTTAAACAGATGACGTCACGACAGCTCTGCGACCTCGAAGTCATTAGTAAACATTGTAAGATCGCTATGGATTAAAACCAATTGTTTAAAACGACTTTGGCCACTACAATGAACGAGTTAGACTTGGCTTTTTGTCTAAAAGACGAACAGAAGACTGCGCTCGAATCGTTCCTTTTTTATAAAAGGACGTTTTTGCTGTTTTGCGACCTGAAACTGCAAGAGTTTTATCTACAAGTTAGCTCCGCCCGGCTCTGGCTCCGCCATACAGGCTTAGCGATAAACCATTGGTCGTAGTGTTATCCAATTGCGTACAGTGAGATTTTCAAATGCATGCTTGGTGCCGCCCCTCGAGTTGGGTCATTTTCATTACTCGAACCCAGACCCTTATCCTCCGGATTTGGGTCTGGATTTTTCCAGGCTAAGTTTTTGGTACACCAGCAAAATAATTACATTAAAATAGCTTATAACACAAAAATGTTTGGTGTAGAAAATCTAACAAATATGTGTTTGTGATGGCTGGAGTGTAGTGAAGAGGGCAGGAGACTAATAAACAAACCCCAGTGGGTTTTAGTGCTAAACAGGTGACAGTTATGTCCAAAACAAATAATCTATGGACTACAAGGCAATACACACTCACTTTGCATAAGACAGAATGAGATTTGACATAATTTACATTAATTTAACCTTCACAGGACGATTACATTACAGCACATTAATGTAGCACGTCATGAGACATCGTACTTTGCATAAACAGGTTTAAACCTCCTCAGGACGAAACTCATTAGTATAATGTTATACCAGGGGGAGAGAGTCGAATAAGCACTTGTACATTACTAGAATTAATCACAAACACAGGGATTACAATGCTCACAGGAAACAATAAATGACAAGAGCTAATGACAAACACAGGACCTATATACACAGATTAATTAATTGATTGTTACCAGCTGATGATAGTGAAGAGACAAACAAGACATATGATTGGTGGGAAATGACTTCATAGTCCAGGTTGAACAGCACACATAACATTCAGGCAATTATTGTCTGATTCGCACCTGCCACGGCCTGAATAGTGACAGTGTTAAAACAAATCCAATCAATCTAAAGCTAGAGAGGGATAGGGCAATAATATACATTTTTACTTAGGTTTCAGATCCATACATGGATCATTTGCTGGTTTTAAGAAGCAGAACACATCTTGTTGCATAAAATAAAGACTTCCAGAGCATAGAAGAAGTCAAAACATCAAGACAGGACTGATATTGTCTCTCATTACGTTGACCCTGATCAGGCACCTTTTCCTTCAGCATCCTTCTTCTCAGCTCTTCCCCGTCCTTTTCCCCAGTCCTTGTTCCTAATTATTTTCTCAACTGTTCTGTATCCTCCTGTCCTGTAGGTGGTGGTGCAGCAACTAGAAGAGGACCAGGGGCAGTACCCAGACTCTCTTCTCTACCACTTTCCCTCCCAGCTCCACCTGGACGCTCTGCCTGACCTAGTGGATGTTAGCGTAACCCGCTGTCTGCTAACTGCCCTCCTTACTGCACTTAAAGCCAATGGTGAGTGAGCGTGAGTGCTGGTGTGTGCGTGTATGTGCAACTTTTGTACTTTTTGGCACACTTAGTTGAGGTGCAACTAATTCAACACACAAGTTTGTCTGCCAAAAAAACTATAAAGAAAGTAACATTGCTTAAAGGTGCTACTTTTAAAGTGCTATTTTTTCAAGCCCCGGACGCACCGAACCAACACACCCCGCTTACACACCCTAATACCGTAGGTTGACATTATAATAAACAAAATATAAAAAATATATCTGATTCTTCAGACGTGGTATGCTAGATGGCTCAGGCTGAGTATCCACATACAGTCGTGGTCAAACGTTTTGTGAAAGACAAAAATACACATTTTCACAAAGTCTGCTGCCTCAGTGTTGATGATGGCAATTTGCATATACTCCAGAATGTCATGAGGAGTGATCAGATGAATAGCAATGAATTGCAAAATACCTCTTTGCCATGAAAATTAACTTAATCCCCCCCAAAAAAATTCCACTGCATTTCAGCCCTGCCACAAAAGGACCAGCTGCCATCATGTCAGTGATTGTCTTCGTTAACACAGGTAAGAGTGTTAACGAGCAGGGCAGCTGACGGGGGGAACAACTGGGAATGTTGTCCCGGGCCCAGTCCCGAGGGGGCCCCAAATTTTGTTTTTGTACAGTCATTTTTTTTGCAGGGGGCCCTAAATGTGGAGTTTTGTCCTGGGCCTGCAGATTCCTGTCGGCAGCCCTGTTAATGAGGACAAGGCTGGAAATTACTGTGTCATCTTGATTGAGTTAGAATAAGAGACAGGAAGCTATAAAAGGAGGGTGGTTCTTGAAATCATTGTTCTTCCTCTGTCAACCATGGTTACCTGCAAGGAAACACATGCTGTCATCATTGCTTTGCACTAAAAGGCACAGGCAAGTATATTGCTGCTAGTATGTTTGTACCTAAATAAACCATTTATTGGATCATCAAGAACATCAAGGAAAGAGGTTTAATTGTTGTGAAGAAGGTGTCAGGAACATCTGCACACACAGTGAGGTCTGTGCCGTCATCACTGCTTTGCGCAAAATGGCTTCACGGGCAAGGATGTTGTGGCTTGTAAGATTGCACCTAAATTATTGTCAATAAAAGCCTTTGCCCTTTATGGAATGCTTGTAATTATACTTCAGTATACCATAGTAACTACTAGCAAAAAGATCTAAGAATGTTTCCGGCACGCACTCCAGAAATGTATTTAGTGACGGAATGGATGATTGACTCTCCACGCACGGAGGAGATGGGTCCGTGTATGAAGTGGTCATTCCCGTTTTAGATCAGTGAGTAAAATAAGTTGTATCTGAATTTAATCCAGTTGTTTACATTTGTAGTTATTATGCCACATGGCCTTTGTATAATTATAGATTTCTTTGTGATTGAAAATACACAACCATTTGGCCATTGTTTAGCCTTTTTCAGTGTTTATTTTCATTAACTTGGAAACATTTGAACAATGAATGTTGGAGTGCTGTGGTTTGTTTTCACATTAGATTCCTTATTATTGTTTATTTATTATTGTATTATATTGTAAGTGCACAAAGTAGAGAAACTAGCATGTGATTATATGGAACTTGAGTTCTAATTTGACATTAGGCCGTTGCTGGTTGCTAACTTGGCCATTTGTATGAATACATGTAGGTGTGTTTTATAAAAATTGAGTTGAGTTGAGCTCCTTGGCTGTTGACTCTATTATTCTAAAATTGTAGACATATGTTGTCCTCCCTTCGGGGACATGATTAGAAGTGTTTCCAGGACCCAATCTCAATATATGGCTTTTTATTTGCATTTGAAAAATGATGTAAAATAAACACATATGTATTTTATTTCATCTTGTACCAGATTCACTGTGTACACTTATTCTAAATTACTTTTAAGTATCCACGAATTTCAAAGTCTTTCCTTTAAAAAAAATAGGAAGCATATGTTTCTCCTTGCTTCAAGTCCAGTGTAACAAGAGGTTCATTTTGGGTATGTTTTTCAGGCAGAATTTCACAGTCAGAGCCCAATGGTTAATTCTACGATATGCTTGAGCGCTACCTAGAGCATCACACTGCTGTGCACTCACAGAGAACACATTAAAAACAATGCCAAGGACATCCTCACCCTGTTTGATCATGATGTAACTGTGATAGAAGATGTTATTCAGGTACCCTCTGAAGACTGAGGCTGAGCACTGAACAGCAACCAGCTGTGTCACTAAAATCGTCAATAGCAAGCAACCTGGAGGAAAGGTACCCACCTGGTATACATCTCTAGGAGTCAGCTGTTTAGTGGATTGGCTGCCAAAATCTTGCAAGGATCTCAAACACCGGTATTTGATCAATTATTTTTATTTCAATCAATTTTAATAAATTTTATAATTAAACCAATAGTTATTATTTTTCTTTTAAAACATTTATTCAAACTACATAGTCGCGTGTAAAGCCAGTTGAACATTTCATTAGATTAAAGCAGCCGTTGTGACCATATCTTTTTCAGCCGCATGCTTCTGGAGATTTGGAGGATACATCAGCCAGTTGTGGGCCACCCTAACCAAAGGAAACAGTGCTAAGTGAACTGTTTGGGGATTTTTTCAAGTCAACCCACACAGAGTGGTTACGCACACTTTGATGTTTTGGCAGAGACGTTGCAGCTCTACATGAAGCACAACCAATTTCTCTGAATTCAAACCCACTCCAGTAATGAAAATGAAAGTAGGTACCCACAACTTTTCAGGCCAGCCAAACAGTACCTTGTTTTACAAGTTACAAGTGAGAGTAATTTCAGTAGCTGGGGACTGTAACAGGTGTCCCGGGGTTGGAAACCTGTTCCATGAACTGAGTAATGGACTTTTATGTATCACTGATTCTTGAGAGTTAGGACAAAACATGTACCACGTAGAAAAGTCTAAAATCAAAAATGAAGAAATTCATCATGATTGACATACTTACAAAGTTCAATCTAAAGGAATTGTATAAACCTGTGATTTTTTGAAAACACTTTTTTATTTTTTTGGGGATACGTTTTTTAAATGTATGGTCTGTGGTTTGAAGGTCCATTTTATTGTACTGGTCCACAGCAAGAGGTCACAATATTAACCATCCCAAAAAAACTTTAAAAAAGCTCTACAATTGTGAAAAAATATATATATCAAATAAAAAAGAAGGGGTATAAATATAAAAAACAATGTATGAAGTGAACGTCAAACAATATTTTTATAAAAATCTGCCTAATCTGCCTATATGTAACGCGTAACTTTCCCAGCACTTTAATTTACATCGATCCATCAATCATGTCAAGTAAATAAAAACCAGATTCTATAGTCTTTTTCAAGTACATTTTTCTTTATTTCAATTTGTGTTGTAGGAAAGCATGGCTGGACAGAAATTGTCAGTTGAGGAGCAAAGGAGAAGAAATAGAGAGTACCAACGAAAGAGAAGAGAAACGTTAAACAATGTCCAAGAGAAGGATAGACAAAGGTGGAAGAAGAGAGTTAAAGACAAAAAAGTAATAGACAAGATGGGAGACAGGGCAAAGAGGAATTGGAGAAAGTATTGGAGAGAGGCACAGAAAAGATGAAGATGCAGCGCTGGAGGCACACACCTCTCCAGATAGTCCACAAGATCAGAATATTCAAGAAAAATATAAACTTTGAAAGAGAAGCTTAAGAAGGTAATAAAGCAACAAAACAAACTGAAAAAATAATGTTGAAGAAGAAACGCTACAAATAAAACACCACTTGACTCCCCAGGCACAGAAACAAAGAAGATGCTATCAGGAAGCAACATTAAGAATCCAAAAATAGAAGGAAAGCCCTTCTATTCCAAAACATCCTCAGAAGAGAGCTGAAGAAAAACAAACAAACTCCTGGGCCACGGCGTCAGGAACCAGCACTAAGTGTGTCATCACAGGAAAGAAACAGACAAAGAAAAAGCCAACATTCCTAAAGGGTATAACAGAGGATGATAAAGAGTTCTTCCTGAACTTTCAGCACGTGTGACCACTGATAAGACTGACACCATCACTAGGAATAAGATGAAGCAGCAGAGAATGATCCTGGCAGACTCCATGATCAACCTCCACACTGATTTCCTCATAAGGAACCCCACTCTGAAGCTGAGCTATTCTTCCTTCTCTAGAATCCTGGTGATGCAAGTATCAATCTGAAGTACAGGCCTGCCATTTTAGACAGATAATGCTAAATGCTGGAATGTATTACATTAAGGGTGGAAAGCAGGGTTTTGCACACTTTTAGAGTCAAAGAGACAGGATGCTGCAGCAATCTGGAGACACATGGATCCAGTCCTTAAAGATATCAAAACGAGATACCCACAGCTTACCACCGTGCACTTTTGGTCTGATGGTCCAAGTAAACCGTAGGGTGAAGTCAGCTAAATTGGGCCATTAGGTACAATTGGCCAAATAAAGTTGTAGCATCATATCTCTTAATATCTTTACAGCAAATCACAATAACTGACCTTGCATTGTTGCTTCAATACTTGTGGACTTGTAACAAGAGTTTTGATTGGTCTAGTTTTCTAGGCAGGCAGGGCAGAAAAATTACATTAGATCTCATACATAGCTTATTTGATAGTATTATAAGCCCTTTACCAAAACACTGGCCCATTTTTGCTGACTTCACCCTATAAGAATATGAAGATTTTTTTCCTTCTGTATAGGACTTGGGTTCGAAAGAGCAACATGGAAATTCTTCCCCACTTCCCATGGTAAGGGCAGACCAGACGGCATTGGCAGAACAGTGAAAAGAACAGCTGACAACCTGGTCCTGAGAGGAAATGATGTGACAGACACACATTCTTTGAAAAGGTCTCAAACTGTCTGAAGAGCATTCAGCTGTACAGCATTGCAGAAGAAGACACGCAAAGATATGATACACTTCTCATGCATCCTCTCAAACAGGTTCCCTCAACCAGACAGATATGCCAGGTCATCCTACATGACAACAGGATCCAGCACAGACAAATTTTGCAGCAAGATGTTGGTTTGCCAGTGCTTCTGCCCAGCTACATTCTTCATGGATACCTAGAAGAACAGCAGAGTGATACAATGAGGGATGGGAAGAAAAGACCTTTGGCAGTGTGATCTGCGGGCAGGGCAGGAGGAGGACAGTGGTGCAACATATTACATATAAATACAGAGTGATGGATGATGTAGAGTACAATAAATTCTATTTGCAAATGGTAAAAGAGAAATGACAGAGTGTCTAGCGAGATGTCTCACTTTTGCATATGATCATAGGCTAGTTTATGCTTTGAATTTACCGGGAGTTCATTTTAATTAAGCTTTCTTATAACAGTATGCAGCTGCAGCCAGTGGATCTATAATTTTAATCATTTCAATTATAAATTAGCCTACTGTTTATTTCCACTGACATTTTTTACAGTGCATGCATACCGGCACAAACGGCCTTCTGGCTACACCCTGAGATTTCTGTATGAAATACAGTAACCATTGAAAATAAAGACTCTTAATAATTGTTGCAAGAAAAGTGCTTTGGACAGACTGTAGGCCTACACTGTTTTAGTGTTGTGCCTGAAACCTGAGTCCGGGCTTGCTCAAGCCAGCTGAGATCCACCGACCGTGGATGTCCAGTAAAGGATTACCCTACTGTAGGGCTACTATATATTAAAGTGTTCCTCAAAAAACGTTTAATATAATGAGTTATACTTATATAGTTAAATATATAGCTTTGAATATAAAACAAAAAGTTTAGCAGTGTGTTAGTTACATCGGGGCACTGAACCACCGCGCCAGGCTGTTACGGGTTGTCAGGGTTGTGATTGCATAGTTATAATGCGTCAATTCAAGTAAAGAAACCAACAAACATTGGCTGTTGAATTGAACCATTTGTAACCCCACCCACAGCCCGCTCTAGTCCCAGACAGTACCATTCTGTACATTTTTTCCTCCGAGCTGGCCTGTTCCGACACTATCTGGAAAACTGCTTTATTTAATAAAACCATGGTTAGTTAAACAGTCTCTGTGGGGCAGTGAACACCTGTCTCCAGCTCCTATAAGTTCCTCAGACGAGGAACATACAACCTACGCCATTGAAGCAGTAAAGAACACTGTTGCTTTTTAAGTTTTCAACGTATACGTAGGGTTTTAGCACACTAAAAAGTGTTTTTAGATAAAAAAGGCAGTTTAGATGAGAAAATTATTTGGCAGGAATGTAATTTCTTACGGTGCAATATTTGACTTCACAATTGAGTTGTTTTAATGATAAAGAAATGCCCTGTTGTCTGCAGTACAGTACAGTATAGTTGATTAACCATGTGAAATGCTTAGGAAGATTTTTGTTTCATAGAGTCACCTGGTGGAGGGGAGGGGTTTGCATTATGGTTAACTCCCGCTGGGGCTCGGATGCTACAGTTATCTCAACACACTGCTCACCGGACCTGGAGCTACTAACTGTAAACATACGGAGGGGTTTGCATTATGGGGTTTGCATTATGGTTAACTCCCGCTGGGGCTCGGATGCTACAGTTATCTCAACACACTGCTCACCGGACCTGGAGCTACTAACTGTAAACATACGCCCCTTCTATCTCCCCCGGGAGTTTTCGTCCGCTATAATCACAGCAGTCTACATACCCCCGCAGGCGGATAAGGCGCGCGCACTTGAGGAAATATATAACA
>JACXGM010011859.1:0-10908 GCA_016801145.1 Umbra pygmaea
CTCTCTCTCTCTCTCTCTCTCTCTCTCTCTCTCTCTCTCTCTCTCTCTCTCTCTCCCTTCACTCTGCTCCTCCTCTGACTGAGTTTCTCCTCTCTCCTCTCTTCACTCTTCTCTCGCATTACTCATTCCTCTCTGATCTGTCCAGTCTACCTAGTAAATTAACATAATTTTAGCAATAGTAGTTTAAGAATGTTTTTGTTAGCTACAATATTAAGCAAATGGTTGTTCACCAATCTGTTAAATGTAGATGTCATTCTTGGGCCTCTTTTGTTCAACATCTACAGTACATGCTCCCACTGGTTCAGATTATGGAAAACAACAAAATATGCTACCATAATTATGCAGATGACACACATTTACCTAACCATGTCATCAGGGGTAAGTGCATTAAACAAATTAATGAATGGATGTGCCAGAACTATCTTCAATTAAACAAAGATAAAACGTTGGTGTAGTCATGGACTCTGACCTAAATTTTAACAACCACGTTATGACAATTACAAAGTCAGCCTACTACCAACTTAAAAAATATATCCAGGATTAAAGGATTCATGTCTCAGCAGGATTTGGAAAAACGTGTCCATGCTTTTAACATCAGTAGACTTGATTATTGTAATTGTGGCTTTTCAGGTCTTTCTAAAACATCAGACAGGTGATTCAGAACGTTGCTGCTAAGACCAAGATAGTGGATCACATCACTCCAGTTTTGAGATCTTTAAACTGGCTTCCTGTCTGTCAGAGAATTGATTTCAAAATACTGCTGTTGGTTTATAAAACACTATATAGTTTAGGCCCAAAGTACATCTCTGATCTTCTGCTACGTTATGAGCCGTCCAGACCTCTCAGGTTGTTTGGAACAGGCCTGCTGTTCCAAACAAGTCAAAACCAAACATGGAGAAGCAGCATTTAGTTTTTATGCACCATTTACTTGGAACAAACTCCTAGAAAACTGCAGGTCTCCTGCAACTCTCAGTTCTTTTAAATCAAGACTGAATACTTTTTTGTTTGCAGCTGCTTTTAATAAAATCAAATAATGACTAATTTCTTACACTGCGATTTTATTATTTTATTCCATTTTACTGCTTATGTTGCTTTTATGGTTTATGTGAAGCACTTTGAATTGCCTTGTTGTTGAAATGTGCTATACAAATAAATCTGCCTTGCCTTGCCATGGGAGATTATATATATTATATATACCACCATCAAAAGTGCTGAACAAACTGTAATACCTTTACCCGCACCCCAGTTGCTTTGTAGTTTTCAAATTTGATGTGTCTGTGGGTGTCTCAATGAGATGTGCTTTTTTATATGTATTTTGGATATGTGTTATATGTTTTGTGTTTTAGTCGCAAAAAACATGGTTTACAAGTTAAGTTTTTACGTAATCAATACATGTCCCATATCCTTACAAAGCTAAAGATCCTAGCATTCTAGTGATTAACTCGGTTTTACAATAGCTATTAAATGTATTATTGTAAAATTATTTATTCTGATATAATTTTACACATATGTCGTCATCTACTAGGGGACACAATTAGAAGGGTTTCCAGGACCTTATCTCAATATTTGGCTATGTAGTTAGTTTTCTTTTTTTATGTATTTATTTATAGATATTTCAAGACAAATGAAAATAATAGGACACACCGTACAACATACATGTATATATGTACATGCACAGAACACAGAAACATATTCTTATAATCCCCCCCACCCCACAAGTGTCCAGCTGGACCCAACACGGTCCCAAACACCGCACCCACTACCCATCCTACCCCTCAAACTCACATTGAACAGCCAAACGAACATATAATATGCAGACATACATACAAATGCAAACATACAATAACAATAAATTAGACTTGAAAGGCTGCTGACAGAATGGGTTATGGCAGATATGAGGGAAGTACTCTTAAATTATTAAAATATGAGATAAGAATCTGCCATTTATCTGCGAATTTTGAGTATGATCCCCTCATGGTATACTTAATTTTCTCCAGTTGTAGAAAAGACAAAACATTGCTTAGCCAAAGAGAGCCTAAGGGGGCTGACAAGATTTCCACTGCAGCAGGATTCTGCGGCGGGTTAGTAAGGAGGTAAAAGCAATGATATCAGCGTTTTTATGGTGTAACAAGAGAGGGTCCCCTGGGATTCCAAAGACTGCAGTCAGAGGACATGGAGTCAAATGGATTTTAAGTGCCTCGGATAGGATATAAAATATGTAATTCCAGTAATTGCTCAGTTTAGCACACAAAAAAAACATGTGATAGAGGTCACATGAGGAGGAATGACATCTGCCACACACATCGTTCACTGTGGGGTACATTCTAGATAGTCTGTACTTAGAGTAATGAACTCTATTGACCACCTTGAACGGAATAAGTCCAAGACGGGCGCAAGATGAGGTAGTGCTTACTTTCTTAATCGCTCTATCCAATAACTCGTTTTGAAAGTTCAAGACCCATTTCTCGCTCCCAGGCAGATTTTGATCTGTTGGTGTGGTTTTTGTCAAAATACATAATCAGTTAATAGACCCGTGAAATCAGTGAGTTCTGTTGAGGTGAGCAAGTCAATAGCTCATCCCATGGCTGGGTAGAGGGTAAGGAAGGAAAACATGCAAATTCAGAAGAAATTAAATTTCTCATCTGCAGATACTGAAAAAAATGTGATGGAGGCAAAGCATATTTAGCAGCCAAGTTGGGAAAACTAGAGAAGACTCCATTTTCAAAAAGGTCATGGAATGTTTTAATACCCTTTCCTTTCCATAGAGAGAAGGCATTGTCAACAACCGATGGAGTGAACATGTGGTTGTTATGTATAGGACCCATGATGAAAGTATGGGAGAATTTAAAATGATGACGGAACTGGTACCAGATCTTAAGTGTAGATAGTACTACTGGGTTGCGACTATAACGGGAGAGAGTTATTGGGAAAGAGGAGCAGAGTAAAGCTGGCAAAGATGAAGAGGTGCAAGACAAACCTTCTAGATGACACCAGGGTGTGTCTGGGGAATGCAACCAGAATAATGGTTTCTGAAGGTTGCTGGCCCAGTGATAATATAGAAAATTAGGAAGTGCAAGGCATCCATTAAATTTAAATCTCTGCAGCAAGGACCTACTAACCCTGGGCACCTTCCCACCCCAGATGAAAGAAGTGACAGCCTGGTTAATTGCTTTGAAGAAAGACAACGGTTAAAGCACAGGAATTGAGTGAAAAAGGTAGATGAATTTAGGCAAACTATTCATTTTAACAGCATTGATCTTCCCAATAAGAGACAGAGGTAAATTGCCCCACCTCTTAAAATCAACCTTCATCTGACTGAAAATGGGGGAAAAGTTAGCTGAAAAGAGAGCTGGCAGTGAGCGAGTCATGTTTACTCCAAGGTACTTAAAGCCCGAGTGATTGAGATGAAAAGGCAAATCTATCTACTGAAGCTGTAATGCAGCTGGATTTACTGGGAAGCACTCACTTTTTTGCAGATTTAGCTTGTAACCCGAGAAAGAACTCTCCAGAATAGAGAGAATAGCTGGTAAAGACAATGTGGGATTATGCACATATAATTGTAAATCATCAGCATATAATGACAGTCTATGTTCAATTCCTTCCTGTAAAACCCCCTGGAAAAAGGGTGAGGCCTGCAAGACCACTGAAAGGGGCTCAATGGCAATGGCAAAGAGTAAGGGAGAAAGAGGGCACCCCTGCCTTGTCCCACGTTCCAGGGTGAAGTAGTCAGAATGAGTGTGATTAGTGCAGACACTTGCCTGTGGGGATGCATACAAAAGCCTAATCCACGCATTAAATTTGTTACCGAAACAAAACTTTCGAAGAACTGCAAATAAATATTCCCATTCAATTCTGTCAAAGGCTTTCTCTACATTAAGGGAGACCACAAGCTCTGGGAAATTTGAAAACTGTTTAGAGTAGACAATATGAAACAATGTCTGAATATTGACAAATGATTGTCTGCCCTTGATGAAGCCTGTCTGTTCCTCTGAGGTAACTGATGGGAGAGCCCCCTCCAGACGCCTAGCTAGTAATTTGGCAAGTATTAATTGGTCTGTAGGAAGAGCAGGCTGTGGGGTCCTTCCCTTTCTTAAGAAGAAGTGCTATAGAAGCTTGTGTTAAAGGTAAAAGTCTCCGGTGGGAACTTAGACCCATCTGGGTCTGAAATCAAACACTTAGAAGAGTCTTCAATTTGAGTAATTAAATGGGAAGCAGCACGTTGGTTTAATTGATGTGCACGCCTTATCACCTTGTTCATAATAAGAGGCCCGTGAGTATAAAAGTAATTGCTCTGCATCATTGGTAAAAAAAAGGTTAAATTCAGACTGCAAGTTTAAACGTTGTTTATTTAGCTCTGGGGAAGGTGTCAGTGCATATTTAGGGTCCAGGTCAAGAATACCTTTAGAAAGTTCCTCCAGTTTGGCCCCACGGGCTCTATATAAGTGAGAAGAGTAGGAGATAATCACACCTCTTAAATAGGCCTTGAGTGTCTCCCATAGGAGCGAGGATGAAGTTGAACCAATTTGGTTAAAGTATAAAAAATTATCAATAGCAGATGTTATACAGCTACAAAAGGTAGCGTCAGATAATAAAAGAGAGTAAAAACTCATACTCCCCCCCGCTGGAGATTTAACTCTCTTTTATTATCTAAAGTAGTTATTTTTCGAAGAGGATGTAGAAAAATAAAACCAGAAAATAATTATGTATTTTCACTGTGCCATATTCACTGTGTACATTTATTCAAAATACATTTTACATATCCAAAAAAATCAAAGTCTTTCTGTTTAGGAAATATCGACGATATGTATGTACTTCCACTGTAACAAGTTAATTTTGGGTATGTGTTTTTAGACAGAATTTCACAATCAGAGCTGATCCTTAACAGGTTAACATTTTGTGAAAGAGAAAAATGAATAGCAATCCCCTGTTATAATAGCAATCTGCCATGGAACAAGTGCGCCTGCTCTTAAAAGGAATGTGAGATGACGCTCTAATTGGTTTAATGCACATTAAGCCCAAACACACCTATGACTAATTTAGTTACTTTATACCCATTTGAGATTTGTGTCGGGATAAATAAATAAGATTTATTTATCCCACAGGTGTAATAGCTACAGCGCCCAAAATCTACCCTCAAAAACATTTTTGTTTTGCGTTTGTTACCTGCATTTCAGATTGTTAAAATAGGGCCCCCTATCTATATGGTTTTTTTGGGGGGGTATACATGTATATGGCATTTTGCAGAAGAATCTGTATCTCTAAAGTTTTGTTTTTAAAAATCAGTAAAATGCAAAACAGACTTTAAAAACACCAACCTTTGAGGATTAAAAGGCTGCTAGTAGCTGCTAAGAACGTGGTGGCATGCACCTTGTAGGGAAGATGACACAGCTGTTGTCTGGAATAGAAGGAGACAGCTAGTGTTTTGAATAGAAGGTGAAGCAGCTACTGTCTGGAAGAGAAGGAAAGACAGATATTGTCTTGTAGGGGAGGAGAGACAGCTATTGTCTTGTATGGAAGGAAAGACAGCTATTGTCAGGTATGGAAGGAGAGACAGCTATTGTCTGGTATGGAAGGAGAGACAGCTATTGTCTGGTATGGAAGGAGAGACAGCTATTGTCTGGTATGGAAGGAGAGACAGTTATTGCATCTGGTGTGTGAGAGAGTGAATAGCACCCGTATGCAGCACTTTGGGATGAGAGTCGCCAATTTATACGCCTGTCCACCATCCCCAACCTCCCCCCTACCAAAATATACTCTATTTACATGCTACCTAATGATCTTCATATATTTATATTTTACGTAAATGTTTTTTATTTTAGTTCCCTACAAATGTAATTCACCTTCTCATACATTCATATTTCACATAATTGTCAGTCTTCTTATTTCACATAATTGTCAGTCTTCTTATTTCACATAATTGTCAGTCTTCTTATTTCACATAATTGTCAGACCTATGTGCATTTCTTTAACTTCTGACTCCTTCCTTACCCACCATACGAAGTTACACTTTCTATCACACTTTTTATCAGTTTAGGGACAATTTTTTAAGAAAATGTTTTCATATAAAAATTTATTTTTCATGCATTTAAGCTTTATTGATTACTAAATAATAATTAATAAATAATAAATATATAGAAAATATGTTTTTCTGAAAGAGCTTTGGTTTCGATTTTAACATAATATACGTGAAATGGAGGCAAAACTTGTCCACTGTATTTATGTAGTATATGTAATGTCATATACTAAGTTTGTGAAATTTGTTTAGTTAAATGGATTCTATTGGGTTTGATTCTCAAACCGTCTCAAATAATATTCAGTGGTTCACAAGTTAGCTTTTGATCGACCTAAACAAAAGAGTATTAAATTACCATTTTTAGAATAGAGTTTCTGTAAGCTGATATTACAAAGAGGTATACTGTTTTTTAGAAACATAAAGAGAAGGAACAGTTAGGTGCGTAGGTGTACAGTATATCCCTGCAAATCACAAAACTCATTTTTGCAGCTATATTTGGATCCCATTCAAACTCCAGCGACCCATTCAGAACCTTCAATGACCTAAATGTGGTTGACTACTCATCTGTTGAAAGCAACTGCTTTAGACTACTTCTCTGATATTGAGGGTTCTTCCATTATTAAATATTGCTCAAGATGCCTCCATCAATATTAACATAGTGGGGTGAGGACTTTCCAATTGTCAATTTTTTAATCCATAGTTAGATAACAGTAAAAAACTAAATGGGAGTTAAACTCAATGCCCTGACAATACATTTTTTTTTCAAGAGTTTGTAATCAATGGGTGTATACTTCGAAATACTGGACAGGATTAGTCCAACAGGATAAGTTGATTTAATAATGTTTATTCTTTTGGTCTCTATCTATTATATCAGAATTAATGAATTAATAATTCATTCTGAATAATTTGGGTAAATGTGTACACTAGATGTATGCCTATTTTTCACATCATCTGACACCACAATTATTTTCCTCATATGGTAAAATCTTTCATCAAATTAGGTATGGTTAATACTGGGAACTGGTGCATTTGTGTAGATGAGAGGAGCAAAGTGTATGCGCGTTGTGCACACGCTACATTATGGCTAAGCAAGCGCCCTTAAAATAACATCTGAATAACACGCCACTGACTTTTAACCAGGTTTTTCCTGGTCTGTGGCGGAATTGTTTTCGGGAACTGCAATATAGCACCAGGGAACATTTGCGCCAGAACATGTCTCTTCTTTTTGCTGAACTGCCCAACGATTGCAAGTTCATTCCCTAATTTACCAACAAGCGTCTGTGGAGGGAAGAGTCCCCTATGCCAGGGTTAGGCAACTCCGGTCCTGGAGGGCCGAAACAATTCCGATTTTTTATTTTACCTAGTAATTAATTGCAATCACCTGCATCCCCAGGTATAAACCAGTCCCTTATTAGAAAGACAAACCAAAAATCAGAAGTGTTTCGGCCCTCCAGGACTGGAGTTGCTGACCCCTGCCCTATGCGTTGGGTGCAAGACAGGAATGATACATGCATTGGTGTAAAATGCAATTGCTCTGGGTGTAAGATAGGGTCCAGTATTTTCAATATATGAAATAGTGTTTTAGTTTTAAATGGTCTCAAAGTACACCTTTTGCCATATTCTTTGGGACACTAGTTCACTTTTGTCACGAATACTACAGTGTGAAATAACTGCATATAAAATACTGTAGAGTTAATGTAAACTGATGTTTAATGGAGGTATATATGTTTAGCCTCATAAAGAGAATGAATATTTAGATCTGTCATAATTTCCCTGGAATTGCATTTTTAAATCTAGCCGGGAACAACAGCATTGCACTCTTATTTTAGCAGCTATTTTCAGATTTAGTTGTAGTCCTTCTAGCTGTTTTCAGATTTAGTTGTAGTCCTTCTAGCTATTTTCAGATTTAGTTGTAGTCTTTCTGGTTCATATTAGATTTCATGTAGTTTTCTTAGTGTTTAACATTCTCCTAAAACTCTAAACCAAACAATTGAGTTCAGTTTTAGTCAAAATCGGATGATGTCCAAAGGACCTTAAAACAACCTTGTTCTTTCAAACCATCCTAATAACTAAATTGTGTTTACCAGGTAGCTGTCATGGTTCAAAGGATAGCGTAGGCAGCCGCGTTTTCTTCAAAGAAAAACTTTCATTGTACTCTTCAATGAACTGCACAGAAACAAACATAAGAACAAACATGAGGAACTATACAAACCTATGTATAAACCGTATCAAACATGACAACAAGAACAAGAATAACAGAAGACCAATACTACACTAAACATATGAACAAACTAAAGAGATATACTACAGAAAACAAGAAAAACTACGTACCTGCACAGAAACAATGAACCACACGGGACTAACAAACATTCAGAACTAAATACCCAACTATCGAGGGAAGGGTGTGCAGGTGGGGACTTAATCTACAGACCTGATAAACTCACCAAAACATGTGACGGGATCATTTGACAGAAAGAGCGGGAAAACAACCAAAACAAAACACATGGGAGAAACCACTACCAGGTGAACACAGAACAAGCACACAGACACTAGGGACATCGTGACACAGACTATATAGGGAGAACTAAAACACCATGCACATCACTGAATAAGAACAAAACATACATACAAACACAGGAGAGTAAACTAACATAACTAAGCACTCATAATGAGTCCATAATCAAGCCCACACTGGGCCGGATGTTACAGTAGCTAACAGTTTTTCTCCCCCACTAACTTTTTTCCACATTTACTGTATCTTCAATTACTTGTGCATTAAGATATTATCCCACTAGGTATACTATCTGTTAACACTCCTATTGGACACATAATTGTTGACAATCAATAAGAAATAAAGGCTAACGTCATAACATTTACAGCTATGCATTTCATGCCATGATAATCAAAGGAGGGATGTACATTATTGTCATTTTCATTTAATTTGATCTTTGCAGCAAATAACATGTTAATCACTGTATCATCCTACATGCTATGCTCAATATCCTCTGCTTCATACTGTACGGTCAAATTAAAATAAAAATATCCCCCCAAAAATGTGTAAAATAATTATTTTTTAAATCATTGTTTGTCTGTGTCCCTACTTGTACAATCAAAGCAAAATGTATCCATAGGGCGGCAGGGTGGGCTAGTGTTCAGGGCAGCTGAATAGTCAGACAGGGTGGCCTAGTGTTCAGGGCAGCTGAATAGTCAGGCAGGGTGGCCTAGTGTTCAGGGCATCTGAATAGTCAGGCAGGGTGACCTAGTGTTCAGGGCTTTTTTATATTTTACCTATATTTATCTAGGTAAGTTGACTAAGAACAATTTCCTATTTAAAGCAACAACCTGGGAGCAGTTAGGGTGAAGTGTCTAGCCCAAGGACAAAATGACATTTGGCTCAGTTGGGAATCGAACTGGCAACCTACTGACTACGAGTCTGAATACCTAACCACTAAGCCAGCTGCGTCCCCAGATGATCTGTTGTGCAGTTCTTTCCATGGGAAGTCTATTTGCAGGGAAAACAGTTAATACAAAACTTGTGAAACCTAATATGTTGAGGAAGTATCTCACTTTCTAGGGATATAAAGAGAAGGAACACAGAAGTACGTCATAACACCCCTAGAACTAAAGCTGTATGGGCAACACAATTATACCAAAATGGTAAGAGTGCGTCAGAGATTTGGGGATTTGATCAAGATCTGTATTGGGACGTTGTCTCACTGGTCCCCTGGAGATTTTGTCCCGTTCTTGGTTATCCCATAGAGTTGGTTAGATGATTTAACTGGGTACCAAAAAACATTGTTCTCTTCTCTGGATTTTTCCTAGATGTTTTAAAGACAATACATGGCCATCAAATAGTCCTCCATGACAGACATCCCGTTAACTTAAAGGGTACTAAAGTAGATTAAGCTCCCCGGAAAATTCTACTCTGTGCCCATATCATGTTGTCCTATAGACTAGTAAAATAAAATGACTGAAATCAAATATACTGGATAAAGGGCTTAACATGGTCTCCAGTAATGTTGTCTGAATATACATGGAACTAAACTGAATATACATGGAACTAAACTGAATATACATGGAACTAAACTGAATATACATGGAACTAAACTGAATATACATGGAACTAAACATACGTTGAGGTGGAGGGTTAAATTAAAGCCTTGACTAAAAAGGTTTGTGATTTTAGATTTAGGTTTGAATTTATGTTCACAGATAATTAACTGCTGTATTTCAAGGGCTGGCAGAGCTGAGGATGGGTTCGTTCATTGTATAAAACGCTGCTGTTTCAAAATTCATACACAAAATATCAATGCTATATGAATTATATATTTTCAATCAGGCAAGAATATCTCATTGAGAATATATCAATGATAGTGATGGTATGTTGTCAACACCCAGAGCCATATATATATACGGCTCTGGGTGTGTATATATATAGAGAGTTTGGCCAACTAGGGAATCGAATGTTCTGAGCTATCCGGTTATGCGATTTGTTGTGAGGTGTTCATGTGTTTTGTGGACTCCATGTTGGATACCAACATTCATCTGATTCCCATTGACATTGTGCAGGGAATAGTGGAAAAATATAATAAATCACTTAAACAATGCCACAAATCACTAAAGAAATGCCCAAATGTTGTGTGTTTGGCTGCATTGAAAGACTGGGAAGCAACAAAAAATTCCACAAGTTCCCCTGTGAACCAAAAAGGCAAAGTGTCGGAGCTGAATGGGAAATGAATATGTTTTTATAGGCTACAATATGGGAAGGGTTGATCGATGTCTGTTATTAATAATAATAGCCTAACAATGCAGTACATTACAATGCAGCACTAGTTACAGTTACAATTTTCGCCATCGAGTAAGTTTAACCTGTCCTTGGTCAACACTAATCCTAA
>JACXGM010011859.1:11008-24520 GCA_016801145.1 Umbra pygmaea
GGACACCAGGCTCGCATTACGTTCAGGACCGGAGTGAATGGATCTTATTTGGGGACACCAGGCTCGCATTAAGTTCCGAATCGGAGTGAATGGATCTTAATTGGGGACACCAGGCTCGCATTACGTTTAGGACCGGAGTGAGTATAGTGGTGTGTAGTGCATGAAACCCATTGTGTGATTCCGTTCTGTTTCGCCTAGGCTGTACAGTAATGCGAGCCCGGCATCCCCAATTAAGATCCATTAACTCCGGTACCGATCGTAAAGCATGGCTGGCTTCCCCAATTAAGATCCACGGACCGCCGCTGCTCATCTGCACCATATTTGGAACAGCTGTGCTACTTGTTCCCTATTTAAGTGATCATATTGTTTGGGAGATTGTGGGAGATTACTCATATGTCATGTTATGTGTGTAAGGATGTAAAACATTAAATATTCCTCTTATACCACTACAAAACCCTTTACTCATCCAGGCCATTTACAGCAAACCATTAGGGTCAGGTCTGGTGCACTATGAGACAATGCTAATATAAATGACTATACTTGACATTTATTATAAACACATCTCATTTTATGTGATAGACATCCCCTCATGCCCAATATGTCTATGTATAATCCGACTATGTCTTGGCCTCTTAGGGCCATTGAGGGATGGTCGCGTGAATGTTTAAGAAGGTGTGTTCCGGTTTTGCTGAGGAAACGCTGGAAATTCCAGACATTGACTACAATATTCCCATTCTTACTGAGTATTCGGGCCTTATGCATGTCTTCTCTAAATATAAGGCCTCTTAATTACCTCCCCATCGGCCCTGAGATTGTGCTATAGACCTTCGATTAGGAGCTGTACTTCCCAGGAGTCATGTTTTTTTATTTTTTTTATTTAACCTTCATTTAACCAGGTAAGTTGACTATGAACAATTTCTTATTTACAGCAACGACCTGGGAGCATGTATACCCTTTGTTGTAAGCAGAGACTAAGGCGATGGAAACATATGTCTCAGAATCAAAAGATCAAGGCTACATACGCCCTCTTCCTCACCTACATCTTCTAGTTTCTTTTTTGTAAAGAAGACGGGGGTCTGCGTCCATGCATTGATTATCGTTCCCTTAACCACATAATTGTCTGACACATACCCACTCCCTTTAATATCCACAGTAGTTGAGACTGTGCATGGCACACGCTTCTTTATAAAACTGGACGTAAGTGTGTACAATCTTGTGCGTATCCGAGAGGGAGATGAGTATAAGATGGGCTTTAGCACGACGACAGGCCTGCTCATGCCTTATGGTCATATAAATGCGCATTCAGTGTTCCATGCAAGGGGTGCTGGGTGGTCATTTATATTGACGGTATACACTGGAACACATGATCAAAATGTGACCCTGGTTTGCAAAGTGCTTGGGAGACTTCTGGAGCATGAGCTCTATGTCAAGGCAGAAAAATGCCTGTTTTTCCAACAAGCCATCTCCTTCTCGGGTTACCACATTAATTTGACCGGGGTGAAGATGGTGGATGATTGCATTGATCCTGTGCGTAATTGGTAGACTCCGACCACAGTGAAAGCAGTACAGTGGTTCCTAGGTTTTGCCAATTATTACCGAAGTTTCACTCGTGGCTTTGGCAAGGTAGTGGATTCGATCATGTCCCTGCTTAGCGGTGGGCCGAGAAGGTTGCAGTGGACCGATCCAGTGGATAGGGCTTTCATATTCCGGAAGTTCTCATCCGCACCTGTTCTGGTACACCCTCCACCCTGACCCAGTTCATGGTGGAGGTTGATGCTTCCAAGAGGGGGGTGGGGGCGGTGATGTAACAGAGGTCTGGAACCCCTGTAAAGCTCTGTGTTTGTGCCTTCTACTTTAGGAAACTGATGCCTGCTGAGCGTAACTATGATGTCAGTGATTGTGAGATGCTGGCCATTGTCAGTGCCCTTAAAGCATGGAGACACTGGCTTGAGAGGGCTAAACAACCTTTCCTCATCTGGACTGACCCCCGTAACCTGGAGTACATCCGGTCAGTGAGGAGAATGAACCCTCGCCAGTCAAGGTGGTCTCTCTTTTTGACCAGGTTTACCTATGCCTTGTCATATATTCCAGGCAGCAAGAACAGCAAGGCATGATGCATGGGAGTGCCTAGTAGATGAGAGCCCTGTCATTCCAGAGGCTTACTTTGTTGGTCCCGTTATTTGAGAATTTGATACTGAGGTCCAGCAGCAATGTTGCTCGGTTGTGGACAGGTTCTCGAAGGCGTGCCGTCTCCTACCCCTGCCTGGTGTGCCAATGGCCCTGCCAACTGTGGCGGCATTGTTTACGCATGTCTTCCGGCATTATGGTGTTCTGTAGGATATTGTTCCCCAGTTCACAACTTGTGTTTGGAGGGCGTTTATGGAAAGTTTGGGGGTCACGGTCAATCTCACCTCCGGGTACCATCCAGAAGTGAATGGGCAGGTGAAGCGGGTAAATCAGGAAGTGGGCAGGTTTCTGAGAACTTTTGCCAGGACCGGCTGGGTGAGTGGTCTGCTTTTGCCACTTTCTACCATGTATATTCATCCTATCTTCCATGTTTCCCTAGTCTGGGCAATAGTGGAAGGCCCTCTCCTTGAGGCCGGGGTGCTTGAGACCTTGCCTCTGCTGTTGGAGATCGACGGAGACCAGGTTTACGCGGTGTAGTTTATCCTAGATTCGAGACGGTTGAGGGGCGGCCTCCAGTACCTTGTGGATTGTGAGTGGTATGGTCGTGAGGAGCGGTGCTAGGTTCTCCTTACTCCTGCGCGACTACTATCTGTGCTTGCCGGATCGTCCAGCACCGCACCCTCGACCCATCCCCTAGGCAGGGGTTGCCCTGCCGTCGGAGCTGTGCATCAGCTCCCTATTTAAGTGATCCTGCTGTTTGGGAGATTGTGGGAGATTACTCATATGTCATGCTATGTGTGTAAGTACTAGAAATGTAAATTTTCTGCATTGAAGAAAAAATGTTATGTTGAACACTAACATGTTTATCTGATAATAGTTAAGAGCAGCGTGTTTTGATTTGCTGTTTAGCAAAGTGTTCTTGCTCTACTCCTGTATATCTCTACTCCTGTATATATCTGTATGTTTTGTGGTCTGAGTTAAGCCACCCATTTATTTTAATATAGACTGAGTGCTCTGATTAAATATTTCGGTCATCTAAGTGAAAAGCACCGAAACCATTTTCTGCGATTGCCTCCTTTCCTTCACCACACTGTGACAACACTGCGGTTAATTATCCATAGCGCTAGATTAAAATTTTACTCACACTTCAGTTTCATCAAGATATTAGTTAAGCTTTTGCCTAAAATATCCACTGCTGGTCATTAAATGTTCCCCTGGGCCTGAATTCAGACTAAACCTGTTTAAGGGACCTAAAGGGAACACTGCCTAAAATCTTTAGAAAGTTTGTCGTTTGCCAAGTAGAAACACCAACAAAAGATGTTTCAGCATTCTCTCCAACTCCATGTAGTGTAATATTAGATATTTCCATGCAAAACCCATCTTTGTTCCTTTGTTTTTAAGTGTGTCTCTGTGTCTTGCAGGCTCAACCCCCTAAGAGCAGAAAAAGTATAAAACCAGCCTTAGGTCTTATGGGAAGCTACAAACATACAAAGTTTTTCTTTACTTGTTAAACTATCCTGTCACTATGCTGCCTAGGTAAGTAAATGCTAACATATTAGTGACTTGCTTTATGTACTTATTTTGTACCAACATGTATGTCGTTAGCAGTGAGTTGCATATATATATTTTTTTACATACAGTGTATAGTTTTGGTGGAAGTCAATAGAAATCTACTAGTAGATGAAATGCATACGGTGTTTATATATATATAAGTTTTCTTTAAACCTTCCTTGGGGGGTCTCCGATTTGAGTAGTGGCTAAGACGCCGTTTCACGGGACAACTATGTCACAGTTCAATCCTGGTCATGGCATTTCCGACTATGAGAATGCACTGATAGTATATGGGCTGTCGAAAATTGGTACAGTGCTACCTGGGTTAAGAGATTACAATATAAGATGAATATACTTCGCCACGTCGCTCTCCAGTGATGCCTTTCATGCAGATAATTTACCTGTGAGTTCAATCATGGAAGAATAGTCAGCAAATATGCAATCCTTCCATGCAGGTACTGACTAAAGACTTCTGTGTTAAATGAACAGTGCGATAACAATTGGGCAGCTTGGTAACATGTGCTTGGAGGAAGCATGTGAGCGTACTCTATTATCCTGCACCTGCTAAAGACTTGCCAACAAGGAACTGTCATGGAGAATTGGCCATTACCAGTTGTGAGGGCAGAATAAAATGGGTGAAAATATAATAATAGTAATAATAATCCTCTTTGGTTTTTAAGTGAAAAAATATAAATACTTAACTATAACTTCATTCATATTCTTCATTTAAATTAACATGTCTGTGATAAATACAAAATAAATCTAAAATCAACATGTCAAATAATAGAAAACAAGCAATAGTAACAGGAATGTACCTTCTGCAGTGGATACATGTTTACTTTGTTGTGGTTTCATGATGAGCATGACACATTATGTGCAGGGTTCTTAGAAATTAGCAGCATTAACCAAACAAATGCTGGTAAAATATGCAGGTGGCTGGTAGATTTGCTTCACTCACCAGCCAAATAGTAATCTCTTGAGTGGCAGGAAAAATATGAACATTCAGTAGCTGTTTGGCTGGTTGATGAAAAAGTTTATTTTGAACCCTGATTATGTGGTTTTTGCACACAATACAAATGGGAGCTTCATGGCTAATCTGAAAAAACTGCAAAATATAGACCTGTTTACAATATTTAAAAAGGGAAAAGAGGTTAACTCCTCTTTATTGTCACCTATTAATGAAGCTTTCTTGAGAATAGTCTTGACAACAGGCTGCTTGTTAAATAGGTAGGTTAAAAAACACACTTCATGAATCAATTTTAGCCATTATGTGAGAAAGTCCAAAGCACTTTATTTTACAGGTGTACATATCCCTGTTATTTGCATGTTCCACTGTGACTTACTAAAATAATTCATTTAATTCAGGAGGCCTAATTGCTCTTAAACTTTTTTTTCATTTTAAATTATTTTATTTTAAGGAAGAAAAGTGGAATGACCCATCGCTTTCTTTGTTTCCTTTGACAGAACACTTACTGCTTCTTTGATCTTGGCTTTGGTTGGCCTTGCTCTCTCAGCCCCCTTTACTGGTAAGAAAACATTGCATTATTCAGTTTGAATGGAAATACATTAGACCCAATGATGTGGACTTCATTTTGGGAGAGAGAGCATCATGACTGTCCTTGTCTTCCAGATGGAGGTCCAGGTGAAATTACCTGGGAAGGCACTGGCCGTCCTGATGCCCCAGGTAAGGCATAAAACATCATTTCAATGCAAACAGGTTATGGAAAGGGGTTAAGGCTGAAGGTCACATTTATTTCATATGAATGCAGCAAGTTAGAGAGACAATCTCAAGTTAAAACATTATCAAAGCACTTCCCCCACTGCAGTTTTGGTAAAGAGATAGATCTGGAAAAAGTTCAATATTTATTTAGATTGGGATGATGATTGGGATTTCATTCTGAGAGCTCATCCAGTTCCAGGAATGTATATGAATGGCCATACTGGTGCCTCAGTTGAGGCAGAAAAAGTTCAACCCAAGATTATGGGCTGAAGCCAAATGTTAATGTCATTAGATAGCTGGTTGTAAATAGTCAAAATGCAATTGAAAAAACATCAGAGGTTTTCTCCCATCTGTTGTCTGTAATGTAACCATACAACTTCATATACAGTATATATACAGTGAATAAAAATATCAATGCAACACTTTTGTTTTTCCCCCATTTATCATGACCTGAAATCAAAGATTCTTTAAATCACTGCATGGGAGCTGTGTGATAAAATGGCACATTTTAGAGTGGCCTTTCATTGTGGCCAGCCTAAGGCACACCTGTGGAAAAATCATGCTGTCTAATCAGCATCTTGATATGACACACCTGTGAGGTGGATGGATTGATTCAGCAAAGGAGAAGTGCTCAGTAACAGAGATTTAGACAGATTTGTATATGGCCTTTTGTGGACATAGAAAACTTCTTTGAGTTTAGCTCATGATAAATGGACGCAAAAACAAAAGTGTTGCATTTATGTTTTTGTTCAGTGTATATAAGTTCTACTGATTCAAGGTTTGACAATCCATGATATCATCATTATATTTTTAGAGTGCTTTTGAGGCTTTTTTGTGTTTGTATACATTTACTGTGTATGTATTTGTATTTTTTTAAAAGCCTTTAAAAAAAATCTGATCATTATTTTCATATTGTCCATAGTCCAGACACTGGCCATATTTATTTTTTCACTGGACTGATTCTAGATAAGGTATATTAACACATGGACTCTAACAAAACACCCACAAACTGTTGATCTTTTAAATATTTTTCTCCTCTTCACTTAAAGATCACAATGAAGTGCCATCAGATGATGATATGCGTAAATACCATTTTACTTTGTATTTCTTACATAATAACTCAATTCTTATTTCACAAATCACCAAGAAACATAACTTTAACACATATTGCTTTTAGACAGATAACTTAAAATGTGGGTGTTTGTTTTCTTTTGCAGATCACCATATGTTTCCAGAAAACCATTCGTCAGATTCTTCAAAAAGTCACTCTGATGGTAAATGTGTTAAAGGTTAACATTCTCAAGTAAAAAAATAACATCCAAATATTCCTAAAATACAAAACCGAATAAAGGATTTAAAATAGATTACTTTTATGATTTAAAAATATTAAATTTACATTAAATGGGAAATTGTTTAAATTGTGACACGTTTTTGCTTTAGGTTTCTGAAAACTAACAAAAACTGTCTAAAGATCTAAGGACAGAAACAAAACAAATTTACTAAAATATATATAACTAATTATTTTTAACAAACTGAATTAGATCAATATAGACTCCAAAATGTCTTGAGAAAGTGACTCCAAAAGAAAATATTAAAAACAGACTTTGTTGACACGTAGAGTAATACAGGGGTCAGTATTCCATTGTATCCATGGGCAGAGCATGCTAAAGGTACAAACTAGGCTCAGGTTGGAGGAGGGATGCTTGACCCTGCTGATGTGGAGTCAAATACAAAACATGTGAAAGGTTTGATTCATAGTTTTATGGCTAAACACCTTAAAAATAAGAAGTAATCTTCCTCCTTCAGCAGTTTGAAGAATTCAAGCCTCAAGTAGATGTCTAATGATATATACCTTTGACAATAAGATGATGATAAATATGATATTCAGATGCATCTCAATTGGGACCATTATAAAAACATTTAATTTACTTAAAGATGTGACCTTACAATCATTTGTCCTGGTAGCACAGATTTTACGTAGATATTGTTGAATTATTTATATATGTTTTTACTGAACACAGGAAAAACACAGGGACAATATAACACATTTCCAAAGATAAACTATTTCTTTTATATAATTTGCATTTGTTGGTAGTTAGATATTGTGAAATGTAATGTAATCCAATATGCTAGACGGACCCACAGTTTTTGTGTTTTTTTTTTTCCAAGAAGTTACACAGTGCAGGATTAAGTTGAAATTTAATAACAATGTATTAGCATTTTAGCATATTTAAAATATTTTTAATATTGTTTTAATTATGTTATTTGGGACACTTTTGTAGTTAAGAATACTTTTTGTATATTTTGATGAAGAGCAAAATAAATACTGTTGAATACATTTAACATACAGTACTGTGCAAAACAACACATTTCGATTTTGTATTACCAAAAGTATTAACTACAGTTTCTGACGTCCATATATGTAATCCAGCAATATGAAATCCAGTAATCTCCTTCATGACTATCTGAAAACTTTAGAGCACTTAACAAAAATTTTTGAAGTAGTTCTGCATGTGACCAAAAGAGTTTAAAATTGCTGAAGGGTTAAGGAGAAAGTAATAGTGTCACTGAGCAAACTGTCAACTACTAATGTCATCCTCTGTAATTCCACAAAAATGGATCACAAGAAAGACTCTGTAGAGTCTGATGAAGGTTTGTCTGGTACAGTAGTACATCCTTTCAACACTCAAGAACATTGATAATAAGCATTATGCTATGCCAACTAAATGCATATATTAATAGACCTCTAATTTATAGCATTGATAAGTGTAACTGTACATTTACCATCATAATGATGTTATAGGCAGGTTCATTGGCAAATCAAAGACATGACATATTAAGTTACATTTTATGACATAAGTTCTTTGTGAATGTAGATATGACCAGTCATGACATGGATAACACCAACAAACAACTGGATGTTCATTGTGAGGGAAATTGTGATGTTAAGATGTTCTACTCTTCAGAAAACTCTGCAGGTGAGTTCATTGAAGGTTGCAACTGTCACTCACAAAGGCTTATTTTTGGACAAGTTGTAATATTGGTGTCCCCCAGGGCTCAGTAGTTTGACCTCTGTTGTTTTCATTTGGTTCTAATTCAAATCATTACCAGGATGTCTAACTACTGTGTCACTTTCCTTCTGTTCTTCCACAGACAAAGAGGAGAGTGAAGATGATAAGGACAGTTCTTCTGCAGAAGAGAAGGAAAGTGACAGCAACAGCAAAGATGACTCTGAATCAAACTCTGACAGCAAAGACAGCAAGGATGACTCTGAATCAGATTCTGACAGCAAAGACAGCAAGGATGACTCTGAATCAGACTCTGACAGCAAAGACAGCAAGGATGACTCTAAATCAGATTCTGACAGCAAAGACAGCAAGGATGACTCTGAATCAGACTCTGACAGCAAAGACAGCAAGGATGACTCTGAATCAGATTCGGACAGCAAAGACAGCAAGCATGACTCTGAATCAGACTCTGACAGCAAAGACAGCAAGGATGACTCTGAATCAGACTCTGACAGCAAAGACAGCAAGCATGACTCAGAAGAGTCTGAAGGTACGGTTGCCACTAATAAACCCTTTAAGTTGATCTAATATTTAAGAATGAAAAATGAATCCTAGTGAAATATGAAATCATTAAATAGTACATGTATTTTTTATTAGTAGTAATGATATTATATAGTTTTACCTGAAATATGTATTTTTTGTACAGCTTCTGACGACTCTGAAAAGCACAGTAAGCACAAACATGACTGGTATGTATTTTTTCTTTCACTCTTTCACTCATTTATCAAAGTCACAGGAGTCACTTACATTTAATAGTATGTAATTCACCCCATTTCCTTTATGATATTTTCATAGATTTGGCAGATGCCCCATCTAACTCAGATGCAGAGCCAGGTGTAGATTCACACAGGTTTGTTTTTATTGGTCACCAGGGGATAGATTTTCTCAAATGATCTACCTGAATGTACCCTTGTTTTGTTCTCATGTATTATCTTGTATGACATACTTAATCGTGTTAATTTCTATGTACTGTTTATCTCCTCTGATTTGCAGGTTATCGTGCTAACATCATCCAAGCAACCCTTTCATAAAGCCCAGAAGATAGTGTATGGAGTCAGCTAAAGTCAACAAACAATGTCAACACAGTCTATATTAAAAAATGCTCTGAAATGTCTGAAACAACTACTGATTCAAAATAAATGAGAAATATATATTGCATAATGACAGTGTGCGTGCTTTCTTTTTCCCTTTTTCATGATATTGAGGAAAATTGTAATGGTAGTGACTTTACATGTAATTTCAATGACTGGTTATTACACTTTTAAACCAAATACTTCCAAAAGGAGAGATAAAATGGATGCCTCTTTAGATGGGTTGTCAAGAATAGAATAGATTTTCCATCCATCAGAGAGATTATCTAGCAACCAGTCAGTTACAGTGAAAAGCCAACTGTTGATTGGTTATAAGATATGTATTTTAAGGATATTTAATTCACAGATGTCATAAAGAAACAGATAAAAGATTACCATAATTAACCACCATCCAAGTGCATAGTTCAAACAAAAGCATTCCAGTATTTGACAGTATTTGAGGCAAGCTAATGTAGCGATTTAGCAAGAATGCTACAATTTAATAGCTTGCAGTCACAGATGAAGAAAGAACCAAATGTAACCAAAACAAAGATTTAGAAGCAACATATGTTTGTGTAAAGCAATTTGTTGTGGTAATTTAGAAGACAGAAATTGAGTTAGCGCTCAAGGAAAGAACAACAGATTTTCCCCTACCTCAGCACTTGATCAAGCTACTTTTGGTTTAATGGTCAGTTGCTCTACAAGCTATAGTTGTATGCGAATGTTTGGGCCCAAAGTTACAATTCATCTTCTTGTGAAGAAAGTTGACCTGACATCTGCATTGTACTGTTACGCGCTGCTCCCCAGGAGTGGTGTGGATACCAAACCCTCTGCACAGGACACCCTGAGGTCAGCAAAAGAGGAATAGAGTCGTAGGTGTGTGCAAGGACACAGAGACAATAGCGTACCATTTAAACTCAGCTTTTATTTGCCACGGTATGTAAGAAAATAATTTGATTGGGAAAGGTGGCTGGACGGAACCAAAGCAAAGAAAGGAAAATACAAAGTGCCACCCTTTCCCTGTTCTAATCTAACACACACAAAACTAAACCTGGCACAAAAATGATGCGCCCTAACCAAAAGACAGTGGGTGGTCCGTCCAGATCTTGCCTAGTGTGTTTAGACAAGGGAGTTATCCCTACGCGTGGTGTAAGCCCTGGGAGTCTTGCCTAACACACACCCAAGTGTGTCCCCTTCCCTTTCGGAAAACAGAAAGCAAACAAATAATTTATACAATTTTAACACAGACAAAACTAACACTAACTACAAAACTAACACTAACTACACACACACACATACAAATAGGCCTATCACTTTCTCAACATACACAAAAACTACAGCTCTCACTTTAACACTCAATACCCCCACAGTGCAACACTAACAAACCCTACTTAGGGTTCAGGCAGAGAGCCCATACACACACCAAACCTGAGAAAAGCAGAGAGAGAGAATGATACAAAATGGCACATATTATATAGAGGAAGGGCATGATGGGATAGCTGTTGATGACCAGAACCAGGTGTACAGCATTATGGAAGGGAGAAGTCATTGATAAGTGATGATTTGGACTGATTAGCACCACAAGTGGGTGCTACACATTGGTGGTGGATGTTGTGGGCTCTCCCCCTCACTGTGTAGAGCACCTTGGGTTCCTTGGAAGAAAAGCGCTATATAAGTTGAATGCAATTATTATTATTTTTTTGTTTTTTTTACATGTAGGGGAAACATACGGACTGAACAGGACAAACACACAGAACAGGACGGAAACACAGCATAGAGAACACCAACACAGACCGGGGCACACATTATATTGACACTGAGACTGGGGGATGTAACAGTACAAAATGAAACATGACACATTTCTGCCACATCTAATACAGGATTATGATTTATTTGTATTCATTGTAGATTCAAAATAACCAACAAAACCCAATGTGACATGTGCAAAGGTGTGGGCACATATTTAGAACATTCTTAAGTTCTTTTAGGAAATATAATTACTAAAGCCCAGTAGTTTTGCTTGATTTCATATGTCTTAAACTAGTCGGGTGAAAAGTCAATTGTCATTGTTTACCTATTAGTCTGAAGTACTGTAAGTACATATCTTCTAATTAGTCAGAATGAGATTGTTGTTTTTCTAGTTTCAACAATAATTGTCTACTCTAAGGAGATAAATTATTTTCACAAAGCAGGCTATAAACAACTCTTGTAACACTCCCAGCTGCTTGTTTCAAACATTGTTTAAAAATGGAATTCAAATCGAAGAGTTCTGGTCAAAGCAAGCTCTGGAAGACAAAATAAATTACACAGACTTGCCTGAAAACTGTTCAGATCTGCACAACAGAACCCACAGGTCACTGCAAAAAACATGGTGACAAGCCACAACTCAATTGGATAAAACGGTGAAGCATTAAAAAAAAGCACACCAGAATGGTTTCTATTGTGACACAAAAGTTAATTTAATAAAAAGAATAGACACTTGTTGGTTAGATCAGTATACACCCTGTGGGGTACCATGAAGCGTGGGCGCCACACCATGGTAGTTTCATGTCGGCTCACTCTCTAACAACAGACATGCTACTGTAGCTCAAATTGATGAACATGTTAATGCTGGTTTTGTTTGAAAGGTGTCAGAACAAAGTGCATCACTGTTTAATGTGTATGGGGCTGCTGTATTTGTGGCCAAGGGGGCACCTATACAACAATGTTGTGGCTGATTGGTATATATATATTTTTTATAAATCAAGCAGAAAAAATGCCAATTCCAAAGAGAAAGGAATACATCTACATATGAAGGGACACATCTACACAGCGGAAGCAGTGTTACTTGGGCGCAAAGATATCACGCTAACTGTGACCCAAGTAACAGTGCTTAGGCTGTGCTTTGCCCCAATATAGTCCCATGTCAATATCTGCCTAGGAAATCGCCTAGTATTAATCTGCATTGCTACTTGTACTCGTTGTGAATACGCAGGCCACAGGAAGTAATTAGGTTTTGTTTTTGTAGTTGTTTGGTCACTTTTATTCAAGACATGCTAACTGTGAACATAGGATTGCATTCACTATGCTAAGCTAAGCTAGCGGCGGTGCTGCCGGACTAAGACAATGCATGCGACAAAAATCTGGTTGCCCACATATCTACATATAAGGGAGACAGTGAATAACCCTATTTAAACAAACGGTGGCATGTTCCTTTAATACACTTCCTTGCCCAAAGAGAGAAGCCATTTTCAATAAGGGAGGAATATGGTTTCTGTCAATAGGGCCCATGACAGATTTAGAGGAGAATTTAAAATGACGCTGGAACCAGTACCAGGGCCCGTATTTATCAAGCTTTTTAGAATTACTCTTCAGAACACTGCTAAGACTTGACTTAAGAGTAAGAAAATTCTTGGCTCAAAGCTGCGCTTAAAAGTTAGTTATCAAACATCCCAGTCCTACTTTCAGTGAAGTGTAGGACTAAATCTTAAGTGTCAGTCTTAGAGCTGATTCACGACACTTTGTTGTGCCGCAAACGGGATTTTGGATGACGACATAGGCAAGATCCAATCACTGAATAGATGTACTTGTATAAGAATATTCTCAGATAAATTCACATTCAATGGTGACATTCATAAGAGGAGTTGACATTCAACAAACATTTGACAATAAAGAATTTCAAGAGAATTTATTATGATATACACATTGTAAATTAAAGATCAAAAAAGGTTTCCAACACATTTTCCACTATTTCTCAATTAAAAATTTCAAACGAGTGTGCTGTTTACTGACCTACCGATATATAGCCTACAGTTAATGATGTAATCATATAGCCACCATGGATTCCAGAAGATAACCGAACTGGAGAGAATAAGAAACACTGCTTGCTGTAGTTGAATTTCTGAGTGGAGAATGTGGAATCTGCGCTTCCACTGGCCAGTCCCTCTCCACCACACTTCGTGTGATACGATGTGCCCTGTGAAGGGATATATTATAT
>JACXGM010011860.1:0-16649 GCA_016801145.1 Umbra pygmaea
TTTTGTTTGCTTTTCGGAATTGTGTGTGCATTTATGAATTTTGTGTGCATTTGTGAATTTTGTATGCATTTGTGAATTTTCTGTGCTTTTAAATTTTTGTGTGTGCATTTGTGAATTTTCTGTGCATTTGTGTATCCTGTGTGTGTATTTATGAATCATGTGTGTGCATGTATGAATCACGTGTGTGCATGTATGAATCCTGTTTGTGCATATGTGAATGTAGTGTGTGCATTTATCTTTATTGAGACTGTTTTAGCTCCATAAATTCACAGTCCTGTTCATTTTAGCAACCCATGCTCGTACTTTTCTTTCTAAATACAATTGTTTTGGATTGACATTTCATGCTTTACTTGTTAGAGAGAGTATTTGATCTTAGAGCAGCGGGCAAGATTGCAACTCATGCTTCAGCAGTACATGGAAGGCAGTGTCTTAGACACTAGACAGGGATTTCCCACCCGTTAGATTTTGAAACATTCAGATGAGTAACAGTTTGCTATCATTGGAATCTAAACAAAGAGTAATATGTGATATACAAAACATCTCCTAAATGTACTGATGTTTTGAAAGGAAACAAAGGAGGGAGGAGCCCATATCTTCTCCACTCTGGTCCATTGTGTCTGGACCATGATAGCAGCTGTCTGATTGATTAGGTGACCCTAATCCAGCCCCCTGGTCACCATCCCCCCCAACCCCACATGCCAACATTTGTTTTGTTCAAATCTAGTGTGATAACACATTGCTTTGTGTCTCTTATGGCAGGGAGGAATTTACAGTAGGCCTCACTGAGGAAGTGAACAAAACCAAAAAAAACCTTTGGTTGCTTCTGGACAACGAGTGAAGTATGTCCATATAATGTACGTGTGGGTGTCGGGGGGATGTATCCTGTTTAAATATCAAACCACAGGCTCATTGTTATAGGGTGGTATTTAATCATTTCTACTGTTACTAAATCATTGGTAATGGTTGTTTCATGAGAAGAGGAACCTAGAGGGAAAATTGGTTGAAATTACATCATAATTACATTTTTAAATGACGTCATTTCACTTGCACGGTGTGGGAGAATGATTCATACATTCTCTTCTGGGATGGTTTATGTTGACAATGGCTATGACATAAATGCTGCATGAGAATTCATGCTGCGTCTGTCGGGACAGGCGTTTGTGCAGCTTGCTCTAGATGCCG
The DNA here is from genome assembly GCA_016801145.1 of Umbra pygmaea. Taxonomy (NCBI): domain Eukaryota; kingdom Metazoa; phylum Chordata; class Actinopteri; order Esociformes; family Umbridae; genus Umbra; species Umbra pygmaea. Next base: position 1,183 of record JACXGM010011860.1, read on the forward strand.
GCTCTGTCTCCTTTGCGACCCAGGCTGGCTGCTGTGGCACGGAGAGAGTTAAGCGCATGGTGGGCGGGGCTGTAGGGGGAGGGGAGCGCCGTGTGTTCAGAGACACATTTGCATTAGAGAGCTGCTGCTGCCGGTTAGCTGAGTTTACCGGCTTCTCGCCGGAACCTCCCTCTGCCCTACTCCTCTGTTCTAAGTCCATGTGATTTCTCGCAGCGATCTCCCTGCGCTCTGTTCTCAGTTCATGTGATTTGCAGTCACACGTCTCTCATTCTGTCTGTCCGCGTCCTTGTGGTTCCAGGCATTCCAAGGCACCAAGGAGGAGAGAAACAGAAAAGACGAAGGAGTTCTGGAGGAGGCACTGGAGGACGAAGCGACCCGAGGACAAGAGAACGGAGGAGAAGGCAGCAGCGCTGTTTCATATCAAGCCGGTGGGTCCTCTGAGAACCAGCCCCTCGGCCCGCCCCTATCAGCAGGCTCTCCGGCAACCCCCCCGGGGCCAGGCTCACCCACGCCTCCCCCTCCTTTAGATGCCTTCCTCAAGAGACTGGGGAGTCTGTTCCACTTCAAGGCTGAACCAGCCCAAGCAGTACAGCAGCAGGGGGACCCACAGCAGGCTAGGGAGGTAGGAGAAGGACAAGAGGAGGAGACAGCATTAGTGGCTAATGAAGCAGAGCCCTCAGGAACGACATGCGGTGCAGAGGGGCACTGTGACTCTGCCGGGAGGCTTCCAGAGACAGACGCCAGCAGAGAGGAAGACTCTGACCTGCTCAGTGTAGCGACGTCCACACACGCAAACCGAGACACCTTGGAGAAACCGTGAGTACCTACTTCCGATGGGTGTGAAAGTGTGTGTTATCGTTACAAGACTGTATTAACTTGTAATGGCAGTGTAACTGTCAACGTATGGATATAACAAACTAGATGTATTTTTTGTAGTTGTGTTATTTTTTTGTGCGGCACGTTAATCTTCCTAATACCAAGTCAGTAATAGGCAGAATTTAGACAAAAACAATAGCCACAAAGTGTAAAGACCTTGAGCAAACCTGCCATTGTAGCATTGTAGCCTGACCTTAACGAATGATAAACCTCAATGAACGTCTTTGTGGGCTTGTTGGTAATTAGCACTAGTGGTGCCAGCCCTAGAATTTATGCCCCAGGTCGTAGGGGCTCCTGAGCATGGGTTTTGTCACACCTTGGCACCAAGCGATGGGCAGCCAATCGGCAGGAGTGTGTAAATGGGATCGCCTTGACATAGAACCTTACATCATCACCTGGGGCAATGAATGAACCCTTGAGGCATCGCAGAGTGTTTGGGATACAACATAGCTGGGTTGTAGCTGGTCTGCTCATTGACAGGGCAGTCTTACCGTTGGCTGGGAAATCAAGAGTAGGACAAAGTTGTACTGGATGCTGATCTACATTCCTATCTAATGTTAAAGTTAATATTTGGGGGAGGGTATAGTATAGTATAGGCATAGGGTTGCCTTGGCAGAGGATGTATGGAGGACGCGCAGGCCTGAAAGTGATCATTGAGATGTAGTCATCATTTTACAGGCTAAGAGTCAAATGTGGGACATATTTATTTTTTTGTCACGCTGATTCCAAAATGGATTTATTTTGGCTTTTTTGCATTATTCTAGGGCAGAGGATCACTTTGTGGGGAAAGTGGAATATAATTAATTTATTAAATGCATAGAAACCTATTTTCATTAGGTAGATTTTTTGGAGCAACAAAAAGGCAAATACCTATATTTTTATTATAACCATATAACCTTGTAGGTCCTTTTTCTTCATCCAGAGTGGAATAGGGAATGGGATCCAAATTGAATAATAAGCTACTTTTTCACTAAGCTAATCATATTTCTTTATTCCATGATAATGTAAACCATGTTTAAACTGTGCAAAACAACTTACCTCAACCTTTAGCTTAGGGCAGGGTTCATCAACTCGGTCCTGGAGGGCCGAAACACTTCTGATTTTTGTTTTCTCTTTCTAATAAGGGACTGGTTTATACCTGGGAAAGCAGGTGATTGCAATTAACTAGTAGGGAAAATAAAAAAATCTGTAGTGTTTCGGCCCTCCAGGACCGGAGTTGCCTACCCCTGGCTTAGGGTTACATTGGACGCATGGTTTCAAACACCGGCACATAATGAATGAAACGGTTGGATGTTGCTTAGTGTGTGCAGGCCTGGTACAGATTCAACACGTCATGGCTCAAAACTTGAGACGTGCCTGTATTTGGCGCACACTCGGTGGCTGCATCCCGTAGGATTAAAATAACATTGCAGAACTGTGGGGAGTGTGGAATAGGGACGTGCCAAGACAAAATTAGTATCTTTACGGATATGAGGAATTCTCTTGGTAGAAGATGGTTTTATAATGGCATTATCCATGAGGGAAAACCAGCCATTCTCCTGTCGCTCACAACATGAAATGATTGAGCTGTTGACACGGGAGACGTTCATCAAGTGTGCTTGTCCCATTGGAGTCTATTAGTTGTTCTGCATCAACGTAATATGTTTTTTAATTTGATGTTTCTTAGTGGGCGGTTCCATTGTAAAGAAGCTTCTAATTCCCGTTATGATATTAGCAAATTAATCCAATGCGTAAATTTAATAATTACTAATCCCAGACAAGTTTTTTTTCTGAATTACAGGTTATTAGTAGATGAAAGGAAATATGCTAAAGTAAATCCTGATTCTACGAATACCCCATATTGCATATTGCATGTCAGAATATAAACGTTTTGCCCATCTCCCAAATGAAATAGTGTGTAGGGAGTTTTAAATCGATATGATTACAGATTATTATGATGAGATCAGCACACACAGTGGGACAGGTGGGCAGGGCGTGGTAAAGGGGATAAAGGGTATGACTATTCAGGGGGCCCTAAGAGGGGTAGGCCCCTGGAATTTATATAAGGTATGATTCATGGTGCCCAGAAATTGTGGCTACGGCACTGCCGGTGGGTGGGGTGAAAAGATACAACGTAGGACCTTGTTCTTCTTTTGAGATCAAACTTCAGTTCATGAAAATACTAAATGACTGACAAGCCATGAAAACATGATAACCAACCAATCAACCCTGTTGCCCTAAAACAACAGATATACAGCTTAATACCTTCACAGTACCAACTGACACGTGCAATTGGTTTCAACTTGTGACCGAGCTTCGCAACTCACTCATTGTAAGTGTAAATACAAAATGTAATTTTATTAATTTATTTATTTTGGTTAGTTGTTTAACTTAAATTGTTGTGACAACAATTTTTTTTGTTGTGTAAAGAGAGGACCTAATATTTACATAACATGTAAAAAACTAAACCAGCTAGAACCTCTCGCATAAACAAATCCTTGCAACAGGTGAAAAACATACAGGTGCCCTGTCAAAATATGATCTATTGCTTTGGGCAAATAGACTTAGATAGTTGACAGGCTTGCTTACCTAGTTCCATGTATTTCATTATTTTAATAAACAGTTTGATAACAAAAAATTACTATAACTGCATGGATTATTAATGATGTATTCACACTAAAACAATCGTTATGACAGTTTAATAAAAAAGAATGATTGTATTTAGTTGATAAATACAATTTTGGATTTTCACTTGCAATGAAAATAAGCTTACTGAGCTTGGCAATACATGAGCCTGCTGAAACTGTCTGTTGCATTAGGCTAACAGGGCTAGCATATTTAGATATTCAATTTATACTTTATGAACTGAAGTTTGATTTAAATAAAACAACAACTGTCTCTAATCTCATGATTTTAAATCAGTCCTAAGAATATAAAACATTTTTTAACTGTCATTGTATTCAGGCAGGTGGTACTACCAATCAAACGCTATTATGAGCTGTACAACCTAATGGCGTATGATATTCTCAAAATCTTTTCAATCGTTTATTTGAAATTTGAAAATGTGCTGAATTTCAACGTTTTGGTTGAAAATTATTACTACATGACGAAGCAATGTGTTTGTGTCATTGATACTTAGAGTAAGCTAAACAGTTTTATGTTAATTTAAGGGGGGTTTATCTTGGCTTCTTGTCAACAACAACAAAGGTCTTTTGACATCCAACAAAAATTCAAATAAAAAATAAAAATAAAGTGACACAGTTGCAACACATTTTTTTTAAACTTAGGAACAACAAGGAGTATCTGTGTTTGAGGACGTTGTTACACATTTCCTTTATAACATGATAGGTTACTGTACATTTTCCCCCATGAACACTATAAAAAAATTTAAAATCTTGCAACATGTCTTGTTTATCTATATGAAACTATTGAGTAAAATGCTCTTATTTCAATTAAAATGGCTTGATGACAAGTGTGTGACAATGTGATAATGCACTTACCCAGTCAGCATTTTCAGTGTGGATCACATCCAGAAATTTCACCCTGAGGGGTAGGATGGGTACATCAGAGTGGGCAGAATTCCCAGGGCTGATAAGAACTTGGCATAACGTCCTTGAGAGATCACCCTAAAAGTACTTGAGAGTTCAACAAATTATTATAGAGAATGGATGAACTAATGTTTTACAAACACTTATTACAAGTTTTCACTATAAATAAAGGTTAAGAAAAGATAACACAATTCATCCTCTGGATACTGTATGGAGACAGAGATTCCATCCTCTGGAATGGAGGACGGCTTTTATCTTCCATTACTTTGTGAATAGCAAATGTAAAATGTTACTACTAAATACCCATTTAGGACAGATCTGAAATTTTAAGCTATATTACAGGGAAACACACTATAGTCTCTGTTTTGTTTGAAAAGTGATATACAGAGCCCTACATAATAATTCAGACAGTAAAGCATATTTTCCTCTTTAAATACATTTTGGATTTGAAATAAAAAGGACATTCTCAGCTTTTTAAAAAGTGATGCTGTCTCATTCAATTTCATGGATGTCTGAAGCATGCTAGTAATTATTTATAGTCAATGCAAATATGAACAACATATTACACATCCAGCTCAAAATTCCAGGTTTAGAAAATGTTGTTAATTTACAATGTTCATGGAACATTTAGAAGTTACAACACTTCATACATAGTTCCCTTATATGACATGACATCTTTTCAATGTCGAGTAGGCTCAACAAATCATTTCCTACAGTATCTTTCAAAAGTGAGTACACCCCTCATATTTTTGTAAATATTTGATTATAACATTTAATGTGACAACACTGACGAAATGACACTGCTTTAATTTAAACAGTGAATGTACAGCTTTGTATAACAGTTTAAATTTGCTGTCTCCTCAAAGTAACTCAACACACAGCCATTAAGGTTGCTGGCAACAAAAGTGAGTACACCCCTGAGTGAAAATGTCCGAATTGGGCCCAAGTGTCAATATTTTGTGTGACCACCATTATTTTCCAGCACTGCCTTAACCCTCTTGGGCATGGAGTTCACCAGAGCTTCACAGGTTGCCACTGGAGTCCTTTCCACTCCTCCATGACGACATCACAGAGCTGGTGGATGTTAGAGGATGTGCGCTCTTCCACCTTCCATTTGAGGATGCCCCACATATGCTCACTAGGTTTTAGGTCTGGAGACATGCTTGGCCAGTCCATCACCTTTACCCTCAGCTTCTTTGGCAAGGCAGTGGTCTTCTTGGAGATGTGTTTGGGGTTGGTATTATGTTGGAATACTGCCTTGCAGCCCAGTTTCCGAAGGGAGGGGAACATGCTCTGCTTCAGTATGTCACAGACAGTACATGTTGGCATTCATGGTTCCCTCAATGTAGTGTAGCTCCCCAGTGCCGACAGCACTCATGCAGGCCCAGACCATGACACCCCCACCACCATGCTTGACTGTAGGCAAGACACACTTGTCATTGTACTACTCACCTGGTTGCCGCCACACACGCTTGACACCATCTGAACCAAATAAGTTTATCTTGGTCTCATCAGACCACAGGGCATGGTTCCAGTAATCCATGTCCTTAGTCAGCTTGTCTTCAACAAACTGTTTGCGGGCTTTCTAGTGCGTCATCTTTAGAAGAGGCTTCCTTCTGGTATGACAGCCATGCAGACCATTTTGACGCAGTGTGCAACATATGGTCTGAGCACTGACAGGCTGACCCCCCCCCCCACCCCTTCAACCTCTGCAACAATGCTGGAAGCACTCATACCATTATTTCCCAAAGCAACATCTGGATATGATGCTGAGCACGTGCACTCAACTTCTTTGGTCGACGATGGCGAGGCCTGTTCTGAGTGGAACCTGTCCTGGTAACCCGCTGTGTGGTCTTGGCCACCGTGCTGCAGCTCAGTTTCAGGGTCTTGGCAATCCTCTTATAGCCTAGGTCATCTTTATGTAGAGCAACAATTCTTTTTTTCAGATCCTCAGAGAGTTCTTTGCCACGAGGTGCTGTGTTGAACTTCCAGTGACCAGTATGAGGGAGTGTGAGAGAGAACACCAAATTTAACATATCTGCTCCCCATTTACACCTGAGACCTTGTAACACTAATGGGTCACATAACACCAGGGAGGGAAAATGGCTAATTGGGCCCAATTTGGACATTTTCACTTAGGGGTGTACACTCTTTTGTTGCCAGCAGTTTAGACCTTACTGGCTGTGTGTTGAGTTATTTTGAGGGGACAGCAAATTTACACCGTTATACAAGCTGTACACTCACTACTTTACATTGGCTCAAACATGCACTAAGGCCAGGAATTATATTTGGATCATTCCTTTTTACCACACTCAGTTTCAATTCAGCAAAATTCTTGGGATGTCTGGTGTGAACCACTCTCTTCAGCCCATGCCACAGTAGTCCAATCGAGTTGAGTTCAGAACTTCAGAAGGCAAATCCCTTTTCTGTGGATTTACTTCTGTTCTTTTGGACTTGTCCTGTTATATCACCCAGCTCAAGTTGAACTTAAATTGGCAGAAAGTTGGCCTGAGAGTCTCTTGAAAAATGTCTTGATCAACTTCAGAATTAATTTTTCCATGATGTTCCAGGCCCTGATGCAGCAAAGCAGCCCATAAACCATGATGACCACTTCCAAACAACTCAACTTTGGCTTAATCTCCTGACAGAATATCCTGAACTGTGACTTGGAATCTCCCATGGCAAGAGGTTTTTCAGTCATTCATGCAGATCAATGAGCAAGAAATAGAGTTGGCGATGCAAACTAAAATCCAACACAATTTGCTTACAGTTCAGCTCACTTAGCACGGCATTCGTGGTTTGACTGGTCGAGTCTGTTTTCCCAAGATGGCGCCTGCTTGTATACGCAAACAACAGTACTGTCTTTTAAACTATCTTTTTAATAAACTGGCCGTATACTTACAAAATTCTCAATGCTTCGGTTTGCATGTAAGGACCCTCATTATGCTACCGTGGAAGTGTGGTGCTATTTTGAGCCTTGTTAGTGGTATAAAATAGCAATTTCTTTTTACTTCATCCATGCCCTCACAACTAGCTTTATTAGGTAATTAACAGATTGCACTAAAACTTGGCACTTTCGATTAGCATGAAAACATATCCCAGAGAACGGTCGACTTGGTACCCATGTGTTATTAACCTCTAGGTTTATTTTGCGCCAGAATTTTCCTTTAAGGGTCATAAACTTTAAATATTTCGTTTTTCAATCAAACTCATGGATGGTATTTTGTCTCCGGGCTCTTTGGATCACTGAAATCAATCGCAGACACCTGTGATAATTAGTTTGCCAGGTGAGCCCAATTAATGGAAAACTACTTAAGAAGGATTGTCACACTTTTGTTTAGGGTGTAGTATGGAGAGAGGAACACCGAGGCAGGTAGATGGTGAATTAATGATAGTTGACTTGAGAGAATGTTTTTGTGGCAATACCAATAGAACGGTTTGTTTTAAAAAACGTAATAGGAAAAGTTATATGAAATACAAATCTCACTATGCCCATCATTAAAATATGAATAACTGCATAAATAAATATGAATAAAAATAATCGGCCGATTAATTATGATCAGCTTTTTTGGTCTCCAATTAATCGGTAATCGGTGTCGGCCTTGAAAAATCCTAAACGGTCAATTTCTAGTCAAAAGTTGGGAAAAGACCCCTGTTGCATATCTTGTGTGGCCTAGCAGTACATCTGACCTGTGTCCATTGGAATGAGCTGCATTTCAGTGTCCACATAGTGAAACAAGGACTTGGACAAGTGAAATGTAGGGAGCCATTGTATGGGCGAGTGGATAGCATGATGACAGTCAATTAATATTTAATCCATAAAATATTCCTCTCTGTTTACTTTACATCCACTGTCAAACATGTTGGGCTGCCTCCGATTTGGTCATCCAGTAGTTTAATGATCTCTTGACCATATGATTAGACAATGATTTGACTGTTTGACTAGAAACATTGTTGTTGAAAACAGACCAAATAATAGACCATTAGACCAAATGGTTTCAACCCTACAATCATTGCCCATGCAGCGTTTGACTTGAATAATATCAAAAAGTATTTTCCAAGTCTTCCATTAGAACCATCCATTAGTATTTAGTCAGAACTTAAGTGCAATAACAGGGAGAATTGAAGGCACTAAGTACGATACCTGCTATGTTAATCAATCAATGAAATGTATTTCTAAAGCCCTTTTTACAACAGCAGTTGTCACAAAGAGCTTTGACAGACACCCGGCACGAGACCCCCGAAAGCAAGCAACACAAGTGATGCACAGTGGCTAGGAAAAACTCACCAGTAGGAGGGACCTGGGAAGAAACCTAGAGAGAGGCTAGACTCAAGGGGTATGTTAACTAGGGTCTAAACCACACCAACCTGCTGGGTTTTGACCATCACACCATCATTTTTCAAACTCTTGTCATGGAAAGGCTTTTTAAGCTACAGTTTGGTTGTTAAAAGGTTTTGGACACAACTTTTATTGCTTTGCCTAGAGTAGCCAAACAAAAGTGTGATAACTAGCCATTCGCCTGTTGTCAGACCCTACCTGTTGATAAATTCATATCTCTTTCTTCAACAGCCCACTTTGTACTGGCACACAAATTTAAAAGGATGCAAACACACATGCACGCAAACACAGAGAAGGGGATATTTGTTGGCTGGTTGTCAATCTTCCTCTCCTTTTCAATACCCATTGGATGAGAATGTCAGAGGGGAGGTAACTCTGGCTTTCTGTTTGGGAGGCATACAGAGAGGGAACATAAGTTATTGGCAATTTCCCCACTTGGAACAGTTGGTGCTAATCTCCATGTGTACTGGCACGAGAGTGGGCCGTATTTACAGACAAGTGGTGGGTAAACCGTGTCGCTGTGATGCCCACTCTCCATAGGTATTAATCATACAGTGTTTTTCACACTGTAATCAACCATTATCTTTGCAGCTTTTAGTTGTAAATCTAGGCATGGCTTAGCTACTTGTTTTGATAGAGGAGCCTTCAATATTCTACAAATACTTTAAAAAAGCTGCTGGACAGCCCGGCCCATATGTTGTTCAAATACGGACTGTTTTCACTCAGATGGCCACAGCATTCTTCCACAAGGCTTAAGGTGGGACAGGTGAATCTGTAGATAAAGTAGGTCCATATCGTTTTACACGAGGTCCTCTCATAGCCTAACAGGAATATGGTTCCTCACATATTCATACACAATTACAACTTTAGTATTGCTAACTGTCCTCTATTTGTTATAGCCATTTTAGAAGGTTGTCCGTTTCATTATTCTTGTTTACTAGTGGCCTAACATATTGTGCCTTTTTCAGTGTTGCAAATATTTATTTTTATGTTTTCCTGGGAGGTTTACCTGAGGTAAGCATATCTGTGAGATTTCAATATGAGCCAGTGGTATGGTGCTGGATAGCCATGGTGGCCATGGTTACCATCTCATCTACAACTACCGTCTGTGCAAACAGTAGCAGAGCTGACATTGGGGTTTAAGTTAATATACACAATGTTAGGATGGACAGTGCTGCTCGATATATTTCTGTTTTTATATTACAGCAACAGTCCTGGGATTCAATGGTGGGGATTACCTGGGCAGGGCCAGAGTTGCTTAAGACTCACTGTCTCTAAACTGCTTTGAAATGCTGGAGTCCATGCACTAAGATGATTTGATGGACTTAGTATAGCATAGTTTCCTTCCAAAATGTCAACAGTTTCCTCAAATTCGATCCACAAAGACCTGCAGTAAATCTTTAGAAAGCTATGCGATGCCAAGTTCCTATCCTATCTTTCACTGCCACGGCCTAGCATAGGAACAGAGCCAGAAATAATCCTTCTCTTCGTGGCATTATACCTTTATATCCTAAGTATAAATTGTTATTTTTGATAAGTATGTAATTGAAATGAGCAGCAGCAGTACAGAACAATCTACTGCAGCATATTATTATCTTGCACAATTAAAGTGGTAATCCCCCTCTAGAAATAGAAATCATGTAGCTTCTATGAGTTTATTTGAAAGCCCACATTTTTGGAATAGTTTAAATAATTTACATTTACCTTGATTTAACTATGAAATCATGTCGTAATGTGCGTGGTAGCCATATATTCTGGTCACTGGAGATTAGGGATATCACGTTTCGTAATGCTTTTAAAACAATTAGCTACACTCCACATTGCGAAATCTGCCAGCAGATGGTATGGGAATGCTTGTCTACAACACATCCATCAGTCTATAATGTCATGACAAGGTTCCATGACAAATACTAAAATATGGCGGTTGAATATGTATGAAAGCAACATTTTTATATTAAATTTTTTTGGTGTACAAATTTGCAGTGAAAATAAAAAAATAATTCTGTCAATTCCATTTTTGAAAAGCTGTCGAACATTTATTTCATTATTTGTTTTAAATCGGAAAAAGCTGGTTAAAAGTAACAATAATCTTCTTCAATGTGCAGTGTAATTTTTCAATGAGGACATAACAGTCCACAGTGATTCAACAGTGTTTGTCAATAAGCAGGCACCCGTCCGGCTTTAATATAATTTATGTATTTTAGTGTGTGCTTTTTTGTGTTAAAAATCACTGCATACTTTTGGTAGGTAATAGGTATAATCCAATACTCATTGTTTTTGGGGATTTTAAAATACCTTTTTTACAGCATGTTAAATCTGGTTGGCTGGGAAGAAAGTAGTTCCATTTGTTACAGCTATAATTCTCTAAATTGCACCTTTAAAAATGGTTTCTAACATAAAACCTTACATTAATTGATTTTGAGTTTCAGTGTTTGAAAACAGAACAAAATTCCAATGTACCATTTTCTATTTATTTATATGACAGAATTAGTCAGGAGGAAGTGTGTATATGTAGTTAGAATTTCCTTAAAGTATAAGATACACTGTCAGCTTTTACTTTTGACAACTCCCTCCCAGCAAAGCAGTTTGAGTGTTTCTCTGTCTCCCTACTTTTGTGTTGCCATGTCTGCTTTAATCCTGATATCGGGTTACTTTTTACGTGCTGAGGCTGACATCCCTCTCCTCCTTGCAGACTACAGATGATTATTACTAACAACCTGGGAACGTTTGGCAGAAGAGAGGAATAGATAAAAAATACAACAAGAATAAAGATATAGCTTGTAACATGTGGTTTGTGTTGGAAAAGGTTGGAGTTCTCTAGTCCAAGTTTGTGGCTCCTGATCTGTACTGTAACACCATGTCATTGTCAGCTAATTTTCCAAATACACCGGACTGTAACCAGAGCACCCCACCACAACCTTAAGGTTGATGTCAAACACTGTAAGGTGTCAGCAAACTATACTACTACTATGTTCCCATACACTGTACTGTTTAAGATTCCAAACAGCCTAAGCAAATGAGGCATGAGGTACCCATTGAAATGCATTAGCCTGTTGATTTGAGTATGGATGGATGGCAAGGCAGATGGAGGGTCTTAGATAATGTGTCAGCAGATGGTGTGTAATGAGACACATGGAGACACAGAGGTCCTGCGGTTTGGTCCACAGGCAGTTCTTTTCTGCGCCCTGTTATATCGAACAAGAGAGGAACGCAAAGGCTGACTGTGAGAGACAGGATATGCTGACAGACAGGATGACGTCAGCAGAAGACAGGGTGTGTGTAGTGGAGAGGACAAGCAGTGTATGCTGGGGGCTTGGTGGTTGTGAGTCAGGAAACCAAACACATTTGAATGGGACATTAGCAAACCGTAGTAAGAACATTTGGCTACTTCTTCAGGTTTCATTTACTTACTTTGTTGAAATATTTATTTAAAAAAAATTCTCCCCTCCCAAATATTTTGGTAAATTTGTTCTCCCCACTAAACCTGCCACATTGGCCCCTCCACAACCCCCCCGGACAGATGCAAGATGGTGAAGGGCGCTCACATGGTTCATCCAACCACATGTCACAGAATTTTCTTATATGGCCAATAAGAAGAGTGGCCACGGTGATGGCCGAAGGACTAAGACGTGACATGTTTCACCCTAGTACTCTATATAGCCCCAGCTAAGGCCTTGGTGGTGATGAGATTACGGTGGGATCAAAGGGGGATGTTAAGGACCAGTTAGCACACTGCCTTTTCAGATAGGCTCATTCCAATCTAGACCCTTTCGTAGCCATGTGGTATTGACTGTAAACTCATCAAGCTTATGTATAATAATGAGTATAAATAACAATAATAAAACCTTATACTAACACATGGATCGGTCTAGGGCCACAGCCCATATTCCTGTGCTGAAGCTATTCTATTCTAAGGCACACATGGGGGATGTATAGGCATAGGTTTAGTGAATATGGAGAGATCAGTTAATACATAAGGATTAAACATAAATATATATTTTCCAATTCCATCATTAGCATGTCAGATATATAGCCATTAGCATGTAAGAACATGTCCATCTCTCTCTACTGTAAGTACAATATGGGCCAGCGTTTGAACCCTAAGATTGATTGAAGGATCTGTGTGGGTGGACCTACTTTCTATGATAATTTTAAGATATTGCAGTAAATCATCTAAATGTTTTTTCAATTACAAGAAAAACTGTAGCGGGTCAAAGCAGGGTGCTGGAAATCACTTTGAAAGACATTTCTTTTTCAGGATCAAACCAATGTCTTCTTATCATTTAAACATTTTTTTTAGATTATTTTATAGAGATCATCTGTGAATAGAAGCCCAAAAAAATCCTGATTCATCAGAAAGATTACCTTTTTTGAAGGTCACCTTTAACTCGAGACTGAAGTGCAGTGAAGGCAGGGTTTTGAGTAGAATGGTGAGACTGACAGACCGAAACATTCCCATAGAGGAGGGGGGGTGGAGGGACGAGGGAGAGAAAAAGAAAGGTGTGTAGGGGTCGGTAGAGAGAGACAGGAGATAAAGTAACAGAATTGTCACTGAAGGTGAAACTGCCTTAGTGCACTGACTGGGTGAAGTAGGCCGAACAACAGTTCTATTCATAGCATAGCAATTAACTACAGGAGAATGGCGTTGCCACGCGGACCGCTGGAGCTGGCGTATGGGAACCAAATTAAATAAAAATAAATGAATTGGGGGATGTAGAGTTTTGTTCTGTAGCGGTGTAGGATGGTATCAGCTGAAGAATAAAAAGCAATGAATGGGAAATATGTAATTGTAACAAGGTAATGGTTTTATAGAACTCCTATCTGATTAAATAAGGATTTGGCAAGCACATTATGGGCATATAGACTTCAAACACAAAATAAATAAACTGAAGAACCATCAGAGAGAGAGAGAGAGCATGAGAGAGAGAGGTGATGGCCAGGCAGTGACCGTCACAAAATTGTTTATAACATTTTTATGTCAGCTTAATAAAGGACAATATTGTTTTCTTCTCCGTCGCTGACTGTGTGTACGGTACTGCCTTTGAACTAGAGAGGGAGCTCAATTCTTCTGCTTGTTTCTGCTTTTGTAAGACACGCTCAATACAGGCACCCAATACGCTAGAGAGCTCTGCCATCACTCTGCCTGCTGAAGATCCCCAATGTTTTGGTACGGTTGTGGCAGTTATCGTATTTTTATTACATCGTCTGTACCTTTGGTTACGTGGTAATTGTTGTAACCGTAGTGAATGAGAAAACAGGTCTGTTTCAGACAAGCTGCTTTTCCAAAGAAACCATAGTGTACACACATGCATGAAACTTAATAGTGTACACACACATACTGTATGCACACATGCAAATAAAAGGACACAACATCTAACCACAGACGGCACACCAGAGTTTACAATCCTTACCTCTGAATACACAGATGCCAAACACCATGAAGGACACCTACTTGAGGAATGTTAACTGTGACTTGTTCTCACTGCTTTGTCATTCCAACATTGACATAAAGCATGCCATATTTGTAAGGTGGAAGAAAATCAATAGTATCTCACTTTAGACCACACATTTTCCAGCTCTACATTGTTTAACAGTGTGTGTGTGGTAACAGGTAGTCAGATACTGTTGCTAAGTCTGGGTAGGGAGAGAATGCACAGAAACACTGCAGGGAATTTACATCCTTTGAAATTCTTACACGCACTCTCTCTCTCTCTCTCTCTCTCGCTCTCTCACTCTCTCGCTCTCTCTCTCTCTCTCGCTCTCTCTCACACACTCACACACTCACAGACACACACACACACACACACACACACACACACACACACACACACACACACACAAAGAGTCGTGTACAGCTAAACTTGTGGGGACCAGAAAACATAAAAATCCATGTTACCTAACCTTAAACTTAACCCTAACATTAGCCATAATCCTAACCTTAAAGTAACCCTTACCTTAACCGAACCATTACCTTAACTTCACCTTAACCCTAACCTTAAAATAAATAACTTAACATCTATGCCTAAACTTAACCTTCCCCTAATGCCTAAACATAACCCTAAACGTAACCTATAATGCATGCAACCTGAAAGTACCCTAAATTGTAACCTAAACATAACAGAAATAGGCTTTGTCCTCATGGGGATCGTCAAAAGGACTTAATATTGGCATTTTTGTCAAGTATTACTGTTCTTGTGAAGACTTGTGGTGCTAATACGATCTGTTAAACACACATATACATTTCCTCACACCAAACCACAAAGCCCAGCGTAGAGGGGAAATGTTTTTAATGATTCGTCCCAGTGTGTCCCAGAGGCTGATAAAACAGGAGTTTTACGCTGAGGAGTAGGAAGTGGGAGCATGGTTCAGTTATAGGAAGGAACACAACGGATTTCCCTTTAGTGTGACAGGCCACAGTATAGTACTCCAGTAGTTTTAGTGTGACTGGCCTCAGTACAGTACTTATTAGCTTTAGTGTGACAGGCCACAGTATAGTACTCAGTAGTTTTAGTGTGACTGGCCTCAGTACAGTACTTATTAGCTTTAGTGTGACTGGCCTCAGTACAATACTTAGTAGCTTTAGTGTGACAGGCCTCAGTATAGTACTTAGTAGCTTTAATGTGAAAAGCCACAGCTTTACTGTGAAATAAAGACACTGTCATGTAGCTGAGTTCTGGCTCCCGTGAGTGCAAAACAAATTCCCCCCGGGGCAATAAAGGTTTAAT